>JABFEP010001698.1:0-20393 GCA_013618265.1 Fusarium albidum
CTCCCCGATTAGGAATAGTATAGAAGCTGGCCTATCTTTGCAAAGGATGGCCGTGGTAGAAAAATACGTGAGTTTCGAGGTACTTAATTCCCTATGCTACTATACAATTTTCTTAGGTACCTCTGAGCCTTTGGTTTAACGGCTTCAATTCAATTTGACGGCCGCGACGGCTTCAATTGACGGTCGCGATAGCTTCAATTTGATGACGAGCCACAGCCCCAGCTTCGCTAGATAGGGAAGGCGGTGAGGCAGTTTAACCTCAACCACTCCTCTATTCCTAATCGGGGAGATGCACTGAGCGCCGAGCTAAATATCACTGTGCCCCGATGGCGGCCGGGACAGCGCTCCCGACAATTCGACTCGATTTAAACAAGGCAACTCAACCCATCTTTACTAGGCCTTTACGATAACAGTAGATGACCAAGATAAGAGGACGTTGAAGAAAGTAGAGGATACTAAGAATATATTACTAGTAGTAAATCACCTCACTGGTCCTGCCTAGCTCTCGAGGTAGGGGTACATGGAGAACTCCGTCCTGTCCCCCATGGTCATTCATTCGCCAGAAAATTCCAAGAGCCGACAGAGGTCGGCTCTTAAGAAGAGAGAGAGAAAGAAGAGTACAATGTCATGACCGTCCAACGGCGTTCGGTGGACCCCGCCGTCGGAACATATGGTACATGGTCAGATGGTCAGCGCCAAAAGAGGCGACATCGAAAGTTGGCAAGAGATTCCTTCCCGGATAGAGCCGAGATGATAGAGATTGTGCTGCCTAATTGCTGTCGTTGACTGGGCCATCTGTGCTGAAAGAGGCAACCTCGAGTGGTCACAGCGCAGAACCCACCGGTTCCTCAGATGTGCATGCAGTTCATCTACTCGAAACGCCCAGCAGATAATCAACGTCAAGAGAAGTAAAAGAACATGAAAAGAATACCAAAAGAACCCCTAAAAAGTTCAACAGAAACAAGTCAACACAAATCCATCATGCATTCCCTCATCAATTTAACTGCCATGTCCGGAATCCCCCGGATAGTCAGTCAGAAACCCTCAGGGGGCCAACACGTCCATCACACCACTATCGACCGACCTCTGGAACCCCCGTCTCGACAGTTCAACAGAGGGATGGATGGATGACTGCTACGCCTCGTGGTAACTACCAAGGGGGAAAAATATTTAAATCCTATAGTTCTCGAATGGAGTGATTCTTGTCTTGTCTATAGCAGATCAATTCTAGTATTCTTCAATTGGACCCCATCACCGACTCTGACGCCTCACTTGCACAAACACAAACACAACACCACCACAACTCAAACACCACAACAAACACAAGCACCACTCACAATGGCCACCGTCGCAAAGCCCGCTGCTGTCCCCAAGGTCATCCCCATCCTCATGGTCGTCGGAAGCTGCAAGTCTCCCCCCAAAACCTTCATCAGTTCCCACCCAGACTAACATCACCAACTCCCAGTCACCGTCGTCGCTAGCTACGTCCGCTCCCAGCTCGCCACCACATCCGCAAAGTTCGACCACTCGTTCGACAAGTACAACACCCCTGAGAGCGAGGCCTCGCGCAGAAAGACCTTTGACGGCGCCCAGGAGAACCCCCGGACAAGCCTCTACAACATCCTCGGCCGGAGGCAGTAAACGACACAACACAAATTACATCTTCTCACGAGGCCATCCAAGAGATGGCGAACCCCATTTTATTTATTTACACCGTACATACTTTACACAAACATTGAGCGTTCTTTATTGCCAAGTCTGGCCAAGGAGGGGTGGGTGCATATGGCAGAAGCATCTAGGGGAAGCATCTGGGGAAAGCCTGGGGGAAGCCTGGGGGAAGCCTGGGGGAAGCATCGATACCAAAGTCACAAGTTGAATAAACAGTTTAAACAAACGGCACAATATCGCAAGTGAAAAGCCCCAATTCTTTTGTACTACATAAGGAACCGCCCCATTCAACATTGCCCTCGGGCTTGAACCCCTCGGGCTCCCCTTATCCAACATCCAGCCAAACACCTCCGTCATCCTGTAAAATATCAATGTGTCTCCTCCCCATCCAATTGACCTGTACTGTGTGCTATGCCATGTGTTGCACCCCTGGAACCCCCCTGGCGAGGGAACAGGAAATGCAGACAAGTAAACAAATGTGCCGCCCCCTGTCCATGCGCCTAGTGTACCATTGTTCTATAAACTAAATGTACTCTGTGCCGCTGCTGTCACCGCGGAGTGACCCGGCTTTTCCTCCTCTTTCACGAAGTCTTCATCCTGCTGGGTGTCCAGCTGAGCCGTTTCCCCGTCTGGCTCGACGACCGCCGCGGTCTGGGACCCGACACGGGCGGCGTCGTCTCTTCTACAGTTTCCGAGTCGTCCTCTTGCTGCGAACTGCTCGTGTCCCGGTGGCCTATGCGGGATGTGAGCGCGCTGAGCTTGTCCTTGAGATTGCTCGTGCCGCTCTTCCTGCGCACGCCCGAGCCGCCCGCGTCGTGGTTGCTCAGGCTTGATGGCGGCCGCTCAGTACCCGTTGGGATTCTCCTGAATCCGGGCTTTGGCTGCTGGGCAACAACCGGCACTGGGGTGGTGCTCTGGGGGCCGTTGTGCATGCCGTTGTGCGTGCTGCCGTGGATACCGCTGTGTACACTCCCGTGCATACTCCCGTGCATGCTGCCATGGATGCTGCTGGCCATGCTCATGCTGCTGTGCACGCTGCTCTGGGGGCTTGCCGTGGTCGGCCGGAGGAGCTCGGCGCCATGCGCGTGATGCCGGCTGCCGCGGTTGTCCTCGACGGGCGTTGGGGGCGTCATCATAAGGAACGCCGGCACGTTTGGGGTATGGGGCCCATGCCCGCCGTGGGTACCGGATCCGCCGTTGCGGAATGATCTCCGACTCTTGACGCTGGAGCTGCGGCTTCGGCGCCGCATGGTTGATGATGGCGGCACGCTGCTGTGTGTGCTGCCGGCCCGGATGCTGCGTGGCGGCGAGCGAGAAAAGTCGACCGGCGACGTGCCGTACATGCTGGAAGAATCATCGCTGTCGTTGAGGCTGCCGGGGTAGTGTTGAGACCCCCCCGACGACGATGGTGCGATGAGAACTGAGCTGCTAGCCAGCTCCCGTAGCTTGGTCCGCTGCTCCGCGTTGGGACGGTGCTTCGAGAATTTGTTCCCGATGAGAGCACCCGTGTGGGAGATTAGCGCCTTCACCACCGCCTTCTTGAGCGCCAAAGCGAGATCCAGGTTGGACCACGTCTTGTTCTGCCACTCAATTGTTGGCATCCGGAACACAAAATCATGCACGTCCTCAATGTTGCGGTTGTCCTTGCCCCTGTAGCTCAGACACAACACCACAGATGGCATCTTGATGGACGCGAACGTCATAAAGTGGCTCGCCCGTGTCATCATTTTGGTAAGATCATCCGAGGGCAGCGGATTGTCGTTGTTCTGTTTCTTCCCGAGACCGAAGCGAGATGCCTTCTTGTCACCATCCTTGGTATCGGGGCCTTCCCTCGAGGAGCGGCCTGTTGCCGTGCGACTGATGGCGACACGTGGTGTTGCATTCGACCGCAGTGACTCATGCGAGGCCTTCTTGAGCATGGACCTGTGTGTTCCCGGCGCACGGAAGAGGCGGAACGAGTGTCCATCACCACCCGTATTGATGCTCAGAGCCTTCCTCGGGGACCGTTCCGTCTTGGTATTCGATGTCAGCGTGGGGCGGAGCCGGAGCTCAAGAGAGCCTGAGCGTGTGGAGAAGGACGACGAGGATGATTGCCTCTCATAGGACGGGGTCTCGACACCGTTGGCGCTGCCGACCGAGTCATCCTCATCCTCATCCTGGTCAGGTGTGACCTGTCTCAGCATGAAGGGGGAATCGTTCTTGACCCCGGACAGCTTGTCTCCGCTGATGCCAGGGAAGATGTACTCAAAGAGTCGCTTGCCGACCTCCCGCTCCAGCTGCACCTTGATTGGGAACAGGTTCACCTCGAACCGATCCATTACTGGAATACCTGCGATAGCCTCCAGCATGTACCAGTACACTCGTATCATCTCCTTGCTCTCGCCCTCGTTGGGATGTGGCCTCTCAGGATCAACGTACGGTGCAACCATCTCGGGGTAGGTGGCATCCGGGAGCAGGTTCAGACCCAGCACCTTGCCGACCCGGATGAGGTTGACGTGAGACCCGTCCGAGTTATCCGTGCGATCGTACTCCAGGTCCCTCAGTTGCAACTCCACAAGAGGGTCGTTGGAGTCCTGCATCAGGTGCCAGACAATGTCTCGGACAGAGATGTTCCATCTCAGCAGACCAGTGCTATCAGCCGAGTTGACGTCGTACTTTCTCTGCGAGGTGGTGATGGCCTTCATCATGAAGAACAGCTCGTCCTCGCAGGCGGCCAAGTCGCGCTCAAGGTGCAGGCGGTCCTGCCAGCCTTTCTTGTCGAGATACTTGGAATAGGTCTGGAAGTGCTCCTTGATCTCTTCCATCTGCCTGATCCGTTGCTGTAGCTTCTGCACCATGGCGGGCGCGCCGCTCAGATCGCTGAAATCGGAAGCGAGGATGATCTTCTCCAGCCGCTCGCTTCTGGTCTTCTCCAAGGGCTCGTTGTACATGAGAAGGTCCAGTACGATGACGTACAATGCATAGTACTGTGACGAGTTGCAGATGGCCCTTGCCGTTGGGAACTCGACCCAGAGATTATCCATGCGGTTCTCCGCATTGTCCTGCGAAGTGCCGTCGTTGCCATCGGCGTTCACTTCGTCGTTGTACTTCAGACGCAGCGTGTTGTACTTATCATAACGGACCATGGCCGAAGTTTTCTGAACAACGCGCTTGAAGCCGAAAGGATCCGCCTGGAAATCGAAAACAACCTCGATGGGCACCCAAGGCGGCCACGATGAGCCACTTGGAGCGCCATACTTGCTGCCGACGTACATCGACACCAGGCTTGTGTGGAACCACTTCTGGTGGGTGACGAAGAACTGCACGCTGTCCATGTTGACGAGGAAGCGGCGCTGCACGAGGCCACTGACGTTGTCGGAAATCCTCTCCTTGTCCATGACTTCCATCACCTTGAGCTCCATTCCCTTGGCTGTGGCCAGTACCACGTTCTTCTTGTTCTTGTCGCTCTGCAGTTGGATCTGCGGTGCGATGATGCGAATGTGGTAGCTGCTCTGAGGGGTGAACTCCTCGGCGATTCCCGTAACCAGGTCTTCGATGGACCCATCGACAACTCCATCTGCGTTGGTGCTCCAGGTGGCATTCGTGAACTTACGGCCTTCGCCAAGGATCTTCCGGATCCGCTCCTCGATGTCTTGAGCGCTGTCGTCCTCCCTCATGCTTGACGCACGGGAGCGTCTTCTGCCGCGCTTTCTGCTGTAGGTTGACTTGGCTTTCCCAGGCTTGTTATTTGCTTTGGCCTTGTTTTGCTCCTCGACAATGTCCAGAATGAACTTGACCGCCGGGCGTGAGAGGTAGTACGTGAATCCACGTCGTTGGCTGTTCTGGTGCAGATAGCGAAGCACAATGTTTCGTAGCAGGTTGTTCCACTTCAGCTGGAGGTTGTGGATGACAAAGCGGTTATTGAACTCGCTCTCAAACTCGCTTGCAGCCGGGATCTCGATTGTCTCGTCCTGAAAAGGGACCGTTTCCGCCGACTGTTTCCGCCCATCATTGCTGCGCCGGGCCTGGCTGGATGGTGCCCTCATGTACGCCTGGTTCAGCATCGTCTCCAAGAACTCCTTCTTTTCCCTCAGGACGTGCGTGTGCTTCCTGAACGCCTCAAACTCCTCCACCGCATCGGTGTCTTTCGCGTCGCATTTGATAACTTTCAGCTCCGCTTCGCCCACCTCACGAACGTGGGCCTGCATCTGAACGCCTAGCTGGTCCAGTCGGTCTTGAATCAGCTGGCCCTGGATCCGTCGTGGATCATCGTCATGTCTCATGACACAGAAATGGGTGTCTTCGTTGCCAAACGGGCTGGTTCGGGTGGGGTCACCAGCAATGACACCGCCAATGTCGGTTTGTCGGAAGTATGTCAGTCGAGGTGCGTATGCCAGTGGCAAGATCTTGGTGTCAGGATGTGGTTCAGTAGGCACAATCCAGTCCAACTCCACAAAGTCATCCATGTCGATCCAACTAAAGTCGTTATCCGGGATTGTGAATCGCGACAAGTCTGGTTTGTCCTCCGAGTCGCTCATTAGTGCTGCGACAGATCCCTTTTTGATGGCCTCGGTAGTAGTTCCTTTCAGGCTTGCCGACACCGCTCGAACGTCGGCGCTAACAAGGTCAAGTTGAGCAGCGTGGATCTTGATGCCGGACGTCTTGCTCTCGTTCTCGCCGTGACGGCCTTTTCCGAGTGTGTTGAATTCTTCTCGTCGTTGGTGCAGATCGAGCGAAAAGCTGTCAAAGCGGACCTTCAGGCCCGTCGCAGAAACCGCGCTTTCGGAGTAATCCTCAACATCCTTGTGCTTGTAGATGTGGCTCAGGAACAGGGGCGCCAGCAGCAGGTTATACTTGACTGTCGCCAGATGTCGACCGAATTTCTTGCTGCTCTTCTCGCGACCAGGGAAGAGAGTGCCCTGCCGGATAGGTAGTGACAATGGTTGCCCAAACAAGCCCCACCAGTTGAAGAAATGCGTGAAGAACCGTGGCGTAAGGTGAACAGTGTTGTAACTTCGCGAAGGCTCGGGGGTTTCAGACAACCAATTGCGGTCGGCAGGTGCCCGGACCGCAATGGATAGATGGATATGTCGACTCCTGAAGCCGCGCATGGCATCGTAAGGCAGACCGTCCTCGTCAGGCTTGGCGAAGTGCGGGTTCTTGAGGACAATATCGTAGTGTGGTCGGAAATCAAAGCTTCGTTTACCATCCTCGATGGCGCGCTCAAACGTGAGTCCTGCCATGACTTGAACCTTGCCAGACAGCTTCATGACAACTTTCTTGAAGCTGGCTTCAGACTTGTACTTGTCATCAGCCAGATATCCTTCAGCATCGCGTTGTCGTCTGGCTTGGTCCCTGACTTCGTGGCTGTAGTCTGGAATTGCAAGTATATACTCGCCACTCTCAACCGCAATGAAACGCTTTGGGTCACCGTCAGAATTGATACTCCACCTGATATCGTTGCGCCAGCACATAAGGAAGCCGGCGCCGTTTCCAGTGACGGCGTAGGGATCGCGAGTGCCTTTGAGAGCCAGATGCACATCGCCATCGCCTCTCCAAGCCGCTTGGATCCGGGAGTGAAAGTTGAGGCGGAGCTTGTCCCAGAAACCGACACGCTCGGAAGGATCGAATTGGGGTTTGGTGAATGATTCAATCACCATCATCATATCCTGGACGGCGGGCTGGTAGCATGGGCCCCAGGTGATGCGTGTCGGCAGAGCCGAGTTGACGTCCATGTACACATCGGAGTAAGACTTCACGGGTCCTATCGTGCGCCTCACTTCGATTGCGAAGCTGCCTTCGTTCGAGGCACCTGGGAGGGAGCTCCTTGGCGGGATAACGTTGACACGGACTCGGCGGGTTGATTCAACGCCTCGGAATTCTTCAGCAATGACAAAGTTCGACTTCAAGGAGACGGCCTGAATCTTTGCAGATTGCCCATACTTCATCGGAGGGATGTGGAGGAATGGCAGTGGGTAATCTCGCAGGGTCACCTTGGCCTCGCCCATCGCAATGGTGACATGCATTGGAACGAGCAAACTGTACTGCATATCGCGCGGCATTCCTTTTCCAACCTTGTGCAGGAAGTCGGGTAGGTCTTTCATCGGGAACGATGGCTTGTCGATGGTGAAGTGCAGGTCGCTGATTAAAGCAGCCATCAACGCCGGCCTTGGAGGCACCTCGAGCAGGTTCTCGGCCTCCTCGATGTCCTCGGGCACCTGATTAGTCCCCCAGAACTGCCCACGAGACTCCTTCATGCTGGCCTGGGAGAGCTGACAAGCTCGGTCAATGCGCTTCTTCCAGCTCTGCGCGTTGAACATGTCGAGATGAGCCCGAGCGTAATGCTCAGTAACCTTGGAAACACCATTGACATGGAATGCTTCCGATTCGGGGTCATATCTGGGCAGCCTTCCGCGTTGGGAGCTCGGTCGACTGTCTCTTCCGTTCAAAGCATCCATACTTCGACTCCGTGCTCCTGGCGCGTCGGCCATCTCGGGCCGCCCTCTGGGAAAGGTTGACCGAGAGCGAATCTTACTCGTTCCCCTGCGGATTTCCTCTTCGCGGACCCTCTTAAGCTTGATCCGAAAAGCGTTTTCTCGGGCAATCCTCTGCGTCTGCTCCTCAAGGCCAGTTCGGTAGATCATGCCCAGCTTCCACTCGAAGCCACCGTCCTCAAGCTCGAACAAGAAGTTCCGTGCCCGAATTGACACTTTGGGCACTGATTTTGGCCCTTCCGGCTTCTTTTCAAGGATGTACTCATTAGTTCCAGTCTTGAAACGGTGGTGTAGCTGTTGGACTGCCTTAATGACGTTGATAAAATTGTCATTGATCTGGCTGACGATGACTTCATGAGGCACGGCGACGCGTACGGCTTCCGTCACGATGTCAATCATCTTCTCGTCAACGACACCGCCGTAAGGCGTCTTTCGGCGGGATTCTCGAAAGTCGAGACGTCCAGACTTGATACTGATCAGCCTCGCCCAGACATTGCGCATGCGCGGCGGCTCCGTGTAGAGCCGAACTAGCCTCGCTGCAATGTACGGGGTAGACCATCTCTGTCGGCCTAGCTCTAAGCTATACATGTGCAGCATAACGGCGGGGTCATGAGGCATGTCGGCCTTGAGCTGTACAAGTGCTGCCTTGAAGTCGAGTGTGATCAGCTCAGGGGCGGTAGTGGAGAGTCCGCCATCGACATCCTTGGGAGCGCCTGGAGGTGCCAACCGGTTGGCGCTGGGGGCCATGTCCATAAAGGTTCCCTGCTGCTTGGGTCGTGGGACATCGCGGGCCGTTCGCATGAACGCCTTGCGCAGTGTCATGACTGCAACTCCCACGGCGTAGTGCCGATACAGTGAATACTGTGCGAGAATGGATCGCACCGTCACTTGGATGTTGAATGTCGGGCCGTTGGCATCGCTTGACGCGCCTAGTGTAAGCTCGAGCTTGGGAATGCTGAGGAATGGTTCAGGCTCGAGGCTGTCGATCGCGTCCATGATCTGGGCCTCGATTCCGCGACCAAAAATGGTAAGCCTGCGCCCATCGCCAATGTTTTGCGGCTTCTTCTTAGGCCGAGGCGAGGTGGATGGGGGCGTTAGGTCAGAGTCGGACTGGTTCACTGAGCGGCTGTTGGCGCGTCTCCTGGAGGGCCTCCTCTGTAATCCGTCAAGTCGATGAGCGCGGTACTCTGTCGAGACGTTATCCCAGTGCAAGAACACTCCACGAGTGTCGTCTGAGATTTCCTCGTCGATTCCGGCGAGCTCGACACTCAAGTCAGAGGCATCGAACTGTGATCGGAGGAGCCAACTGGGCATCGACCGCAGGAAATTCTTGCCGCTTCTGGGCCGGGTGGCTTCGCCCTTCTCTGTTTCCACGTCGATCCGCAGCTCTCGTACGATCTGGCGGAGACCGTCGGTGATCTCAGGCCTGACCAAACTAACCGAAGCGGACTGAAGGCTTCCCGTGACGTCGACGTACACGTCCGGTCGTGCACCGAGGTGCACTTTCATGTCCAGAGACTCGGTGGTAGTAAGGTTGAAGCGCTCGCCGTTATTGGTTTGGTAGTAAAGGTCGTGGGATTGAAGCCGAACTGCTCCGTCAAGCGAGTAGTGCAGGTCTTCGAAAAGGCTGTGTGATGATTCCATGTCAAGAGCTATGGAGGAGATGGAGGAGATGATGAGGTCGAAATCATCTGGGTCCTCCGTTTTCTGAAGCGGCTTGAGCTTGATGCGAACAACGGGCTCATGCATGGAGAACTTGTAATTGGCTTTGGGGAGAAGCCGTGATATGAGATGATGATTTTCGCCCTGCGCTTTCGGCGCCTTTGGCTTCGATTTCAGAAGAGCGATGAGCAAGGGTAGGTGGCGGGGGTCCAAGTCGACTGAGGGAGAGGTCACGACCGAGTTGGCAAACATAATGTTGGCGTTCCTCTCATCGACGGTCACATCCCTCAGAACTTCCACCGTCTTGGAAAGAAGAGTCGTCTTAATTGTCGTAGTGGCCATGGGGATATAGAGCAGACGCTCGGGTTGGCCGTGGCCATCGTCGAGGCCTATGGAGATTGACAGGGCGGCGGCCAAGGCTTCGTGAGCGATGGCCTCGGCGGGGAAATACATCCGGTGGGCGGGCGACTTTGAATCCAGCGTATGAAGATCTATGCCAACCTCCTTCATCGCGGCATTGAGCAGGATAGGCTTAGAACCAGGCTTGATAGATTCAACCTTCTTGGTCAGGCCAAGGAAGCTCACAGCAAACTGGATTTCCTTGATGCCTCGAAGGATAGAGCTGAGGAACTCCTTCGAGTCCGAGACGGTTCTCATGAGATCCTCGCTGGTACTGCCAGGCTCGTCCAACTCCTGCACCACCTTGCCCAGGAATATGTCAACAGGTTCATCGGCGCTTGGGTTCTTTGAGCCGCTCCGGCACCGCTTGAAGTGTTCCCTGCACGTTTGCAAGTCGTCAAAAGGAATGTGTAGCCGCCCAACCTTGACTGCCACAGCAGCCTCACGGAGACCTTCCATGGACTTGTACAAGTAACCATGTACGTTAACAAACAGATGGTCAAGCACCTCCATCGACTCGCTCCCGTCGGCCGTGAACAAGACACTCCGGATCGTAACAGTCCATTCTGCTTGTCGGTCCTTGCTGCTGGGATCGGATCTCCGGGCGAAGAACCGGGTTCGGTCGACCATCTTGCGGCGGGTGTCTACTGCCAGTGTAAAGCTTCCGATCTGAACGTTGCCCACATCCACGATGTTGACAGCCGAGTTGGTTGCCACCACATCGACCAGCTTGAGCCAGCTGATATTCCGATGAAGTCTCTTGATCTTGTCCTTGACGTTGGTGAGCTTCTTCCAAGTCTCGCTTCGGACGACCGTGGTGGTATTCCGCCGCGAAAGCTGTGGTTTTGGGCGGGTGGTGGGATTCTCGTCTGTCTCTTTCTTTGTTGTCTCGCCGTCACTCTCTTCCCCGTCCGAGTCTGTCGACTTGTTCCCATCCAGTTCCCTGATGTCCAATGTCACAACAAGCTCGCTTAGGACGATACTCAGCCAGGTGGGCTGGGCAAACGTCGGGCGATGGACGTTGAGCCCAAGGCCTCTGATCTCGATCCTGCAGCCATCCCGTGGTGTGTATGCTAGGCGACGAAGGGAGAAGTAGCCTATCCTCTGGATAGAGATGCCTGTGAGGATTCGAAAAACGGCGAGGAGTACGAAGGACGATAGGTAGAATAGGACGAGTAAGCCAAACACGAAGGTCGGGTTTAGGAGAGCCATGTTTCGAAGGCTCTCGCGGACCTCTCCCACCAAGCTGACTGCGTCAAAGGCAACATTAGCCAGGGGCGGTGTAAGGTGGCGTGGTATCGTAACTCACGTTTGGTGCGGGTGAAAGAGGTACCATGCCTTCCCTATCACTGAATTTGCCTGGGAGGGCGGGCTATGCCATCGCCGCAGCTCGGATATGTTTGTGCGATAAAGATGCCGAAGTTCCGGCTCCTCCCACAACGTCCTGTCGCTTAAAACTCCTGAAGAGTCGGCAGGGCTTGCGCCAGGGGATATGCCGAATAAATCAGATACTGATGTCCACAGAGCTCAGGCTCGAGATGTTCAACGTCGTGATCGAGGAATAAATTCGACGGAGCTTGACTTTTTTGGTAGGATCGGCGGGAGGCGTCGAGCGAGCGCGACGTTGGAAGGGGAGACGGGTGGACTATCGTGACGTCAAGGGGGCCACGGTGGTCGCAAATCGTGAAGCAGGAAGGGGGGCGTTGAACGCAGGCGCAGGCGTACGGGCTCACGATATATAGGGAGGGTCGGCGACGCCTTTTGATCCCCAGGTTGAGCGGGGAGATGCAAAGGTAGGTAAGGTTGAGTTACTCGGAATGCTCAAGGCCCGAGATACGTATCCGGATAGCGTTGAAGGTTGGGACGGTCATGGCGATGGATTGGACGGCGCAAGCCATCGGCGGGCGTGCTTCCGCTGGGGCCAGCCCCTGTCCGGGTCTGGGCAGACGCCAGCACTCAAAGCGAAAACGATCAGGAGTATAGAGGAAGCCTCTAAAAGTTCTCGGCCGCGCTAAATGCGCTACTATTGAAAAGAAGTAAAATAAGCAGGGATTAGGGGGTGTATATTTAAATTACTATAAGGCTATTCCCAGCCTTCCTTATATGTATTCCCTTCTTCTAGCTTAATGATTTTCTTTATATATATAGAGATTCTCTTGATTTAGGCTTGAATCTTCTATTATAAAAGCTCTTTCTAAGCTACCTCCTAAGCCTAAATAGATTCCTACTAGCTCTTAAAAACGCTTTTTTTATAGTTACCCTCTTTAAATAAGGCTGAGCTAGCTTAATTGTGTTTAAATCTAGCAAATTCCTATATTAAAGAAGTCACTAGATATAATAAAAATTATAGACGTGTTATTAGGCGTAGTAGTTATATACTAGCGCTTTATCTTCTTATACAATTATACTAGGCCTCTCTTCCTAATATTTCTTAGTAAAAGAAAGTATCTTTAGAAGAAGAATTGTCTATTAATATTGCTATTAGTCAATGCCTTTTCCTAACCCCCTTATTAGCTTGCTATTTACCTTAGTCTATTTCTATAGAGGCTTTTTATTAAATAAGGCTTATAGCCCGAGCCTTCGTATACCCGTTATAAGCTCTTAATATACCTTTATAACCGGCTTGAGCTCTTTATTAATCTCCTCAAGCTACCGCTTTAACTTCTTTCTCTCTTTTAGTAACTCTAGGCCCTAGTAATAATAAGGATCCTTCTTCTTATAAGAAAAAGCGCCCTAGAATATAAACTCACTAGCCCCTTTCTATCTATCTTGAATATAGCTATAAAGGAAGCGTTTATTAGCCCGCCTCTATATATAATAGCTTCTTTAGTAGTATAGTAAGATAATAAAAGTCTTATCTAATTAAATAATATTCTTCTAGTCTTCTAGGGTCTAATCTTAGTAAGTAATATACTAGTTAAAGCATTCCTTCTTTATCTTCTTTATCAACCTAGGCTTCCGCGTTAGCTTAGTCTTACAAAAGCTAATAGCCTTAAGAATTCTCTAGACTGTAATAACTAAGAGGTTATAGCCTTCTAGGCTTATGTCCCTAGCGATATCTATATAGGTCTTTTCCCTCCTATATTGATTATAGTAAACCTTAGCAATAACTGCCTTCTTCGCCTCTTTTATTTACTTTATTAGGCGGCTGGCTTAGGGGGTATCTTTAAGGAAAGAATTTTAAAGAATTAGAGGTCGGATATTAAGGTTAAACCCCCGTAAGATTGCTCGGGTATAGATGTTATTAATTATACTCTTTAGGAGCCCTATAAGCTCGATTAACTTAGCAGTAGTTTTCCCCCTAATAGACTTAATGAAAACTACTAAGGCCCGGGTTGCAATATCTATATTTAGAGCTATTAGTAGAAAGGTTAGAAATTAAAGAGAAACTTAAGAAAACCCCTCTCTAGGTAAGTTATATATATAGGGTTTTAAACCTACTTTCTTTACTTTTTTATAGCTACTTAGTGGCTGCTTAGTGGCTATTGCTAGTGCCTGGGCGGCCGAGAACTTTTAGAGGCTTCCTCCGTACGTACCGAATCTCCCAAAAGCCTCCACTTAGAAGATTGGAAATCTCAAGCCTCAAGCCACGAGCCTCACCCCGTTAGGTCAATTAGGGCAGAGCACGGGCCATATCATCTATTTAGCAGGGAAGATCCATCTAGCCTGGCAGGGTGTTGCTAAAGCCAATTCCTCTTTCAGGCTCTTGTCAAGATGACCAAATCTTGCCTCACCTAGCAAGCAACGAACGCCTGGTTCATCCAACGCAAGGAGGACGGCGATTATTCAACATAATCTCAGCCATAACCTACGCCATGTTTCATCAAGGGAGGAAAGGGCAATGTTTTGTCCGGAACACTCCGTACAACAGAAAGATTACCTAGGGCGGAGGAGGATCAACACCAAAAATAAAACCAGCCTCAAGAAAAACCCCGTTTCTTGGCGGTGAACCTAACAATCGCCCACAAAAGGCAGAGCTCAAAGGTTTCACTGCTGGGCAGTGCTGGCTCCTACTACTGCTTACCTAGTGACGCCCTTTTTCTTGTATCAAAGTTGCCATTGGCCGGGTCGAGTGCGGGGAGATGATTGCGTGTTCGCCCTGCTTTGCTGTCTTGTCTTGGTCTGTATCGTCTTGCCTGGCCCTAAGATCTCGTGCCTTTGCTTGGTCTTTTTTTTTCTTTTCTTTTTCACGGATATCTTCCGAACATATCTCACCAAGCCTCGTTCGGGAGAGACCACGCTAACTAGCAACGTTGACCTGGGCGGCAAGCTTTGGTTGTCATAGCGCCACATACATCTAGGATGGCATTCTAGCGACGAGACACGAGAAACGGCTCTGTTTTGCGGTTGAGTTCGACTGGTGCGACTAGAAAAATATTGCCATCTAGACCGAATATCAACGTCTAAGTAACAAGATGCGTCATCCTTGTTTCATTCAACGGTGACCATCCATCGACTCGTCCTACAGTGGCGTGTCATAGCGCAGTCCTCGAGTGCTCCCACACCGATGATAGTGGTGTCGTGCCATTTCTTCTGTCATCTCCAAGCGTAAAGCCCCCTGTTCCATTGGTCTAACCGTTGAAAGTTGTTGGGGATATGCGTTGTCGATGCGGAAATGGTTCAAACGAAAAAAAGGCGGGGTTGTTACGGTGATGCAGTCTGGCTCAGTCGCCCTCGCAGGAGGTCCTAGGAATCCAAGAGCCTGGCGATCATCTCGCAACCTCCGCATAAGATGCTGATGCATGGCATGAGCCGCCATTTCAGAGCCACATTATGGCCAATGGCATCGTCACCGCACGCTAGGAGGGTGACATGGATTCAATCTAGTTCCCATGGGCAAGACGGGAACAACGTGGGAACATGGTTCAGTTACGTACATAGCTGTTCTATTTCATGGCGAAGCGATATCCCGTTGAGCCTCCTCTTGGGCCTGCTTCCTGAGCTCAGCAATGCGGTCATCAATGAGCGCGATATCAGCATCGATCCTCAGCATCTTCTCAGACATCATGTCCGTGTACTCCTCATCAGTGAGCTTCTTCAGTGGGCTCCATCGAGACCGGAGCCAACTCTCGTTCTCGTCCTTGACCTTTGGTTGACGGGTCGCAAAGTGATCCGCGACCATCTGGCCCCCGGCGCCCACTACTGTCCAAACTAGCATGGCTGGGAGAATATTTGAAGGTCCTCCTACACATAATGTTAATTGTCGGCCTTGTTGAATTCGGTTCGGACTTACGAATCAAGCCACCCAGCGCGCCAGCTGCGGTTCCTGCAATAGCACTGGCCTTGGTTTTGTCCGAGTTCCTGAGTTGCTCTTCTCCGCCCCATGCCTTCACCATGACGCCCCTCGTGACTTGAAAGCTGTCAGTTGAGCTCGATCAAACCAGATATCTCTGCGGCTGTGCCACAGCGGAATAAGCTTACACCAAAAGCTGGTTCCCAAAGTAAACCATTGAAACCCAGAGACGGCCCCCCAGACGATAGGATTCGCCTCCTTAAAGATAGAGCCTCCGACACCAGCCAAAACACCAGCAGTTCCTAATCCGCATAAACATATTGGAGGGATGTCGTTGTAGTCGTCAGAGGCAAACTCACCAGCCAGACCGCCAAATTTGAGGGGAGGTAATACGAGATCGACAATCTCGGGAGCAAACAGGCCTCGAGGCGACTGCTGTTGCCGTAGCACCGCTGATTGGGGGTCTCGTCCGTTCTTATCCATGATGCAGATGTGATGAGGGAAGCAGGAAGAAGATGGGGAGGGGCAGATCAGAGACGACCATCAAAGAATGGGGCAGAAAATATAACAATGTACAATTACAACAAAATCCTTACTTAACAACTGGGAATAAAATTACATGGCTCGCCTCTTCGCCGTCGTTGTCGAGGTCAATATCGCAATAGACGCTCTCTCCAGGCTCGTGGTGGATTCGTCGAGTTTTCCCCAGCTCTCGGTGTTTTTGATGGAACCCTGGGCAAGGTCGGGCAAAGCCCAATCGCAGGACGCAGGAATGGTGGACAGAAAACCCGTGACATGACATCGGCAGGCACCCGACCCAGTCTTTAAGTTCCAGTCGATTATTCGCTGGCACATTGCCCGGCGCTCACTCGCTCTTGCTGCGAAGGAAATCCTGCAAGCGAGACAGCAAGAAGGGGGCCAGCAGGTGGGGCTATGCCTAGATAGGGCTAGCGCCTCCCACTCTCCCACTGCGGGCCTGGCAAAATTAAGGCAGCCCTCACGGAGGCGCCTCCATCATCATTTTTTCCCTACGCCGAGCAAATTTCGTCTCGTCAACCCCCAGACACGGCAACACTCGTCGGGGCTCAGCAACTTCTCGCGACCGTCCCGCCTCCGAATCCGACACTCGCACCCGGTCTCCAGTCTCCCGGCCTCCGGATAGAAAGCGCCTGATACTGATAGCTTCATCGTGCGAGGACTGAGCCGCCCGCTAAACCCCGGTCGGCATCGCCCTCTGCAGTCCTGCGCGCATCGGTCTTGGAATCGTTGCGCGTAGCCGCCTAACCGCAATCATGGGTGAGTATCATGCCTGGACCCCGCTGCAATTGCCTGCGAAGATGGATATGCTGACCGTGGCCTCTCTTTCCAGCACCCAAAAAGAAGGAACAGCAGAAGATGTCCCTTGGGGACTTTCTGTCTGACAGTTAGTCCCGCCCCTCCTCCCTCGCCCAAGTCGTATCGTCGTCGCACCCCGCCGCACTGAACTCTTGGGTCGTAAAACCCCCCTGGCCGCCTTGTGCTGACCTCTGTAGGTTTTGGTGGAGGCTCCTCTTGGGCCGATGAGGTTGAGGAAACCTACGGTACGTAACCCCTCGTCGACGACCTGTGTCCCTCGTTATTAACTCCCTCATAGTCACCGGTACGTCTGATGTTCCATGCCATCGCCGCGACCCACGGTGGACTGACCACCTTCTCTAGGCACGCAAGCCCTGCCCCCGAGTGACCGCCCTCGCTATAACAACAACTCTGCTTCCTCCTGGCAAGACCGAGGTATGCATTTCGAGCTCAGCCTGATCTTCTAAGCTAATTGGTCTAGGTTTCTCTGTCCGCGAAGCCGCTCCCCAGAGTATCCCCGACAAGCCGCCGTATACCGCTCACCTGGGTAACCTGGCCTACGACGTCACTGACGATGCTGTGAATGACTTCTTCACCGGCTGTGACGTCGTCTCCGTCCGTCTCATTGAGGACCGCGAGCTCCAGCGCCCCAAGGGTTTTGGGTATGTCGAGTTTGCCACCGTTGATGGCCTGAAGCAGGCTCTAGCGCTTGATGGCGAGTCCTTCCAAGGCCGTACTGTCCGCATCAAGGTGGCCGATCCTCGTAAGTTCATCTGCGCTCTACACTCTTATCGACGTTCTGACTCGCCTCAGCCCGCGGTGGTGACCCCGGCCGAGGAGATTCTATCCGGGAACTGGGAGACTGGACCCGCAAAGGCCCTCTGCCCGACGCCCCGGCACGAGGCGGCCCTCGCGAATTTGGTGAACGTCGACCTCCCCGGGATCCCGCTTCCTTTGACGCCCGCCCCGCGCGAGAATTCACCTGGGAGCGACATGGGCCACTGGCTCCCCTTCCCGCCCAGGAGGGCTCCGGTTCACGGGACGGCAGCCGCCCTCGCCCGTCACCTGAGGGAATGGGCGAGCGCAGTGAGTCTTACCGCGGAAACCGCCGGGACTCGCCTGCTTGGGGTGAAGCACGAGACGGTGGTTCTCGTCCTCCTCGCGGCGATCGCCCTGAGCGTCCTGACCGCCCTGAGCGAGCTGCCACTGCTGCCGATAAGGATATGCAGTGGCGCGACCGAATGCGCCCCGATGCCAAACCCACCTCTCCCGACGGTAGCGCTCCTCCCTCTCCTGCTCTGTCAAATGCTGCCCCAACCCAGGGCGGACGTCCTCGTCTCAACCTTCAGAAGCGAACTGTATCTGAGGCCCCCGCTGCGTCTCCTACCATGGGCTCCGACTCCAAGGCCAGCCCCTTCGGAGCCGCCCGCCCCATCGACACTGCGGCTAAGGAGAGGGAGATTGAAGAGAAACGCCAGCAAGCCATTCAGGAGAAGCGTGAAGCTGATGACAAGGCTAAGGAAGAACGTCGTCTAGCGAAGGAAGCTGCTGCCAAGGCTGAGGCTGAGGCCGCTGAAGCTGCTGAGGCTGCTAAGGCCGCTGAGGCCGAGGCTGCCAAGGCTAAGGAGGCCGCCGAAGCCGCGACTGAGTCTCAGGAGGCGACTGAAACCGCCGACGCGGCTGAGGCCGCCAATGGTGAGCAGAAGATTCCTGTCCGAAGCCGCGAGCCCCGGGAGCCGTACAAGTCAAGAGCCTCCGAGGCTTCGAGCTGGCGCTCAGCCTCAGGCGGCGAGTCGCGAGCACCCCGCGGAGGGCCTGGCCCTCGTGGTGGACGTGGCGGTGGACGGGGTCCACGAGATGCACGACCTTCCCGCTCCAACGGAACGCCTTCTCAGCAGTCGACATCTGGTGACGGCGAGGCAGCAACTCCCAAAGATGATGATGGCTGGGTCACGGTGCCCAAGAAGGGCCGCCAGGGCCGGGTGATCGCACCATAGAATGTGTACAAATTGCCCCGTCCCTCTGCGGCTTGACGACTAGAAATGCCCGTTGCAAGATATCCCTCCGCACACGAATTTTTATCTCGACGCAGCGACTACGTCTTGGACTGCAACTCTTTCTCATGAACGACTCCCATCTCATACTCATTCTCTGCTGCAAGCGACTATCTCCACGGCTGGCCCTCGACTCGGTAGGATCACCGTTGGATGCTGCCGCATGCTGCCCTTCTCGTCCCCGGTGGCGGCCTTGAAAGCTCAGGGTGTCACAGGCAACACGGACTATCTCCCGCCTGAGCTTCTCTCGACCACGGCACCCTTGTTTCCTCGTCTGACCCGCCCCGCCCCTTTCACGTCGGACTCCTGAAGCCTCTGTGCCTTCGTTCCACTCGCTTAGAAGGCAGGGGAGGGGGAAATCTTTGAGCATTTGACACTTGGCGTTTCGAGACAGAAAAAGTGAAAAGAATGGTGGCGAACGGATGAATGGATGGATGGACAGAAACGTGGTATGCATTTGAATGATCACAAAACTCTCTTACTTTTGCGCCTTTTCCTATTGATTTCTCTAAAAAAAACTCGTCTTTGTTGCTTTGCTGATGAATGGATGCCGGAGGGAGGGGGTGGAAAAAGAAAAGGAATCAGGAGAGGGACTGGACTATGGTTGCTTGTGGTGAACGAGCAAAGCGACACAGTCCTCGTCTCTTTGCTGCCCACTTTTAGCACACAGGATGAGACAAATCAAGCTCAGATCTGTAAGCTTGGTGGTTTACGGGATCAATGAAATGTACTGTTCTTTCTTCTAATGCTGCGGTGCTTTTCTACCTCTCCCCTTGTCTTTTTTTTTTTTTACTTCGGTTCTCTCTCCTCTTTGGGGGTTTGTTACTGGTGTTTTTTGCTGTGCTTTTTGTCTTAAAGGGGATGGATGGATGGTGGGCTGGTCTATCGTCGGACATGGATGATCAAGGTGACCCATAGACGATGTTAATGAGCACATGATATATCCCTTCTCCAGCCTCATACCAATCCAGACAAAAGGTGCTCGTCGTGAGAATCTCAACTCACTCCTTGGGTGCTCTGGTTCTCGTCCCTCCAGAGCCTGAACCCCTCCAGGACGGTTCTCCTCACCCCCTCGCTCACAAAGTCCAGCATCCTCCCATCCGCAAACCTCCTCTCCCTCGCCTCCCGCTCCGTCACCCACGCGTATTCGACGTGCTCCTCGTCGCAGATCTTTACATCCTCCCAGTTCCCCACGTCGACCCACACCGTCATCTTACCCCAGTAGCCCTCGCCCTCGACGTGGAAAACCACCACGTCGCCCATCATCCCGAGGTCCGTCTCGAGGGCATCCCCGTCCTGGGCGACAGCAGCAACAGCAGCAGCAACAGCAGCATCATCAACATCATCGGGATCCGCCATCCTCACCGCGCACCTTACGTGCTTGGTCCGCAGCTGAGCCTCCTCCCACAGTTCCCGCGCCGCGGCGCCGACAAGGTTTGCGTCGTGGTGCTCGACGCAGCCCCCCGGCACCTCCCACTGCAGGGGCCACGAGTCGTGGGGTGCGCGGCGGAGGACGAGGACCCGGCCCTGCGGGTCTGTGACGAGGGCGCCGGCGATGATGTGCTGGAT
>JABFEP010001699.1:0-17766 GCA_013618265.1 Fusarium albidum
CCAAAATGCTCCCCATCATCCCCCTCCTCGCCCTCGGCGCCTCCGCCACCCCCATCCTCGACAAGCGCTGCACCTGGAACGACGGCCACGGCGACATCGACTGGTAAGTCCTGACTCCTGGTGCATCTCATTGTCCTATTGACACCCCCAGCGCCTTCTTCAGCGTCGTCTTTGGCGACAACTCGGTCCTCGGGGCAAAGGGCACCGTCACCATCAAGGGCAACGGCTGGCAGGCCGGCGGCACCCTCGACTGCGGCAGCGACGACAACTGGACCAGCTTCACCAGCCAGCTGCCCCTGACGGTCGACATCCACGGCGGAAACGCCTGCCACTCCACCGTCCAGGGCCACTTTGACGGCACCTGGATCAAGTACGCGGCCGAGTACCTCGATGTGCCGTCCGACACGCGCTGCGGGAACGTCGGCACGCTGGACAAGTCGCGCCGGTGCATCATTCCTGCTTAATCTGGAGTAGAGACTGACGGGAGTTGACTGACGGGGATACACTTGACGATGGATGAGGAATGTTTATAGTCGTTCGTTCAATACAGTATGCATACTTGACTGCCTGTTCACGAGGTCCATGACCTTGATATGCTCACACAGCCGATCATCGGAGCCTCTGCTCCTGTTATCTCACCATAGAGCCTCACAGCCAAGGGGTAGCATCGCACCCACGCTTCTGCGCATGGTGGGATGAGCGCCTAGGCTGTCTGACAGGCTATCTCGTGGCCCACTGCTCGTTTATCTGGCCAGTCGGGCTGGTCCAGGCATGATGCAATGAGCTGGGACGTGTTGTATCATAGCGGTTGGGGTTTCCACACAAGGACTGCATGACTGATTGATGGAGCAGGGCTTGACTCCCTGTCCATATCTCATGGAAATGGGGGTCTATCAGGGGAGATGGCCAAGGTTTGGTGAGCCTTCTCGACTTCTAATTAAACTACTAGTTAGGCTTATCACTATTACCGGTCTGTGCCGTATTTCCGAGCATGCAGCTGTTGACGCAACTCGACCATGGATTGCATCATCGGACCAGGACTCCCGCAGTGACGCAATCGCCGCCTGCAAAGACGCACCCCGAGAAGGACGGCGGACCCGAAAGATGGCCCCATTTGTCGTCGCGATAGTGATAGATCCCGGGTTCATCCCACTGCAGGGCTGGAACTGGTATCTTGGAGCGGGTATGTGGGAGGACCGATGTCTAGAATGGACTGATGCCGAGGTTCTATAAAAACAACAGATGATACGTGAATTTGGGTTCACTCGTTGAATCACAGCACAAGATGGGTTGGTCTACAGCTATAGGCCGTCTGGCATTCGCCAGGAAACACGACCGGACGCCCGAGGAACGCGCCTTTGTGCGCCGCCTGGATCTGTTCCTCATGACATTCGGCTGCATCTCACAGGGTACATGTCCAGAATACTTGGTGTCCATCCTTCTAATCCGGTCCAGTCATCAAGTTCCTCGACCAGACCAACATCACGTCCGCATACGTCAGCGGCATGAAGGAGGACCTGGAGTTATACGGCAACGAGCTAAACTTGTGAGTTTTTTCAGTGAGACTGTGACTATGGCTGACGACGCAGCTTCACGACATACTTCAACATTGGCTACTGCATCATGCTCATACCCTCTCAAATCATCATGACCTACGTGCGTCCGAGCCTGTGGCTGCCTGGTCTGGAGATTGCGTGGGGCGTCATCACCGGTCTGATTGCCATTGTGCACGACGCGAGGCAGATCTATGCCCTGCGGTTCTTCCTGGGTCTGCTAGAGAGCAGTGCATGGCCTGGGATGATTACACTGCTGAGTATGGACCTGAAGCTAATAAATGGAGGGTGCTGACTGGTTAGTGTACTGGTATACGCCTTCTGAGCTGGCAAAGAGGTATGTGTTTTGAGTCTGTGGTCGAATTCAACTGACAGCATAGGATGGGATTCTACCACTCTGCGCGTGCAGTCGGCGGCATGATGTCCGGGGCTCTTCAGGTAGCCATCCTAAACACCCTCGACGGCCACAGCGGTCTCCCCGGCTGGCGGTAACTGCCCTTCTGCCTTAGTGTACACAGTGACTAACTTTGCCAGATGGCTCTTTGTCATTAACGCCATCATGACCGTCGTCCTCGGCTTCTTCGGCTTCGTCATGCTCCCCGACACACCCAGCAGTCCCAACCCATGGGCAAAATGGTGGTTCACTTCAGATCACGCCCAGATCGCCATGAAAAGACTCGAGCGGCACGGCCGATCTGAAGCAAAAAAGATTACATGGGCGGCATCCAAGCAAGTCAGCCCGTGCCACAACAAGATCAAATGTCTAACCTGTCTAGACGAGCTGCCCGGATGTGGATCACGTATTATATCCCCGCGTACTGGGTCGTGAGCGGCATGAGTGCAGGGGCTCTCGGATACTTTAATGTGTTTCTGAGGTCGCTGGTCGACGGGGATGGTCAGCCCGTGTGGAGTACTACGCAGGTGAATGCGATTCCTATCGGTGGGGGGGCCATACAAGTGGTCTTTAGTAAGTTTGATGATCGAAACCTGAAAGAAGACTGACATGGAAGTCTGGTTCTGGTGTATCCTGTCGGATCTGCTGCAGGTCCGTTGGCAGCTGATCATAACCCAGAGTGAGTCTCCTATAGATAATGGTGGAGGATGCTTACATTCTAGGCACCATCGGTATCATCCCGGCTGTCATCATGACTATATGGACTAGAAATCCTAATAATGTCCCTCTGAGCGCGGCATACGCGAGTTACTTCATGACGTACATGATCCAGGCGTCTGGGCTCATCCTGCTGGCCTGGTTCACCGACATGTGAGTGTCTCGTCTGAGAATCAAGAAGATGCTAATTCCGCAGGTACCCCCAAGACCCCGAGGCCAGAGCCCTGATCGTGGGAATATCCGTCGTGGCCATCTACGCCGTCGACGCGGGCAGCCAAGTATCCGTGTGGCCCGCAACCCAAGCACCATACTGTAAGTGGCTACTGTACTTGTGATGGAGAAGAGCTGACATTTGTTAGACAAAACTGGCTGGGTTGTCATGCTCTCCATGTGGACTGCAGGCATCATTCTCATCGTCGGTCTGCACCTGCTTGATAAAAAGTATCTCTTGTGAGTATGGCGGGCTATGGATAGGGCTTGGCTGACTTGACTAGGCATAAGAGACTGGCGTTCAAGGCGGGTCAGGAAGAAGCTGTTTCTGATGGTGTGCAGGGCGGAGATTCTGAGAATGATGTAGATGGGGGTAAGAGTGGGCGGGTTCAGGTCAGGGTGTCTGATTGAATGTATGTCAGGACGTGATGCTCAGTTGTGTACCGCTGTATTTGATCTGAGCATTCTTTTTGCTCGGTCATTTAGGGTAGATTCTGGGTCGTGTACTTGTCATTTGCAGTCATATTCAAATCCTATTGTTTCCCCAGACTCGGCGGCAACAACGCTAGTCGCCCTCGGCTTCTACGGAATCCACTCGTCGGCCCGGGGCCTGCATGTCAGATTCGGGGACTTGGGCATCTCCCGCGGAGGCCGAAGATGCGACCAATCAGGACACCGTCCCAGGGTTATATCTCCGGGATCCCTACAAGCCGTCTTGGCGATTCCCTAGTTATCCATATTTTCATCATCTTCTCTCATCTGCCGTGTTGAGAAGAGAGGGAATTTCCATCGACAACAAGGTTCACAATTGAATGCTAATTAATATATATATATGGTAGAACCTTCCATGTCGCATTTAGAAGCCCAATGACATTCCGGCCCCAAACTCACGCCCAAAACTCTAAAGGCAAATCAACCACTGCCGTCAGTCGACGGCCTCGTCGCCCTGAGGGCCAGCATGACACCGTCCGCCTCATCCGTGCCGTTCCACATGAGCCTGTAGACGCCCTCGACGCCCGACGGCACGCCCTGCCACATGGCGACAAAGTCCCCCCCCGTGGAAGCGAAAGCGACTGCGCCGTAGAAGAAGAAGCCCTCTGTCACGACGTCATTGTTTTGCGTAGCATTGACGAGCTGGACGCTGTGCGACGGGGCCGCGGCGCCGGGGATGGCGAACGCGAGGTCGGACCACGTCGGCTCGGCTCTCTTTGCAAGGGCGGTGGTGTTGGGGGAGCAGGACCAGTGGCCGTGGTTGTCGGCGACTGCAGACGTTAGTCCTAGAGTAATGATCCCTTCATCAATGACCTACTGAGGATTGGAGCAGCCTGGATGTCGTCCATCAGGGAGGGTTCGCCGGCATAGACGTGTTCTACAACAGTCAGCAACTGAACATAAACCGAAGAGAACCTCAAACAATGCATACCTCCATCTGAGAACAGAACAAGACCACCCACGTCGTCCCCGTAGGCGTACAGCTGGAACGGCCCGTCGGGCGCCGACGCAGCAGCGCACGCAGCTGGAGAGGCGGCGGCCAGAGAGGCCAGGACAAGATTCGTGACGCGCATCGTTGTTTAATAACTCGTGAGGCGGCCAGAGTCGAAGCCTCAAGGTAAAATTGATGGACGGGAAATTGTGCAGGCAGAGGAGGACGGGCGCTGCAATAGTTAAAAGTCTCTGTGCTCGTATCGATTAGACTCTCGATCTGGTCCAAGCTCCAGGATTCTCAAGTCCTTTTCCCCCGAAAATCATCAGGGCCCTCAGTATGGAGCACGATACGGAGCATCCAATGATCCAACACCATAATACATCCAACGATCCAACTCATACTACGTTACTTGTGATTCCTCGACTGGGGCTCTCTGATAGGGATCACCATGGCATGCAGTCCAGACGCGTAAGCAGACGACAGAGTTTCAAAACACGGTCATTTGGACCGATGTCACGTCGGTGGGTTGGGGCCCGAGCGATAGGGCATTAAAATAGTATAAATGCAAACGTGGGGTTCCTGCTGAGATGGATATTAATTTGAGGCCTCACCTGAAAGGCTCCCCAGAGGTAACATGAACCCGCTCAGGCAGCCTCGTAACACTACACAGCTGGACCCTGCGTTTGACTCACGTGCAGTGCCGCCGCGAGAGTCGCAGCGGCAGAGTCGCAGCTGGAACGGGTAAACTCAATCTATGTAGGCTGTGATGGCATGATTCGGTGTGGGTCGGTTGGGTTTCGTATAGGCAGAGGAAACAAGAGAGTAGCATCACCGAACTCGACAAAAGATCTCGGACTCGGACTCGGGATGCTACAGTAGAGTAAGAGTTGAGAATAGAAACTGCCGAGAATGGAAACTCGTCGTAACTGAGAAGAGTACATATACTGGTCCTCCTCTGAGTCGAGATACTTGCACAACAGTCTCTGACTCACTACACTCGTTAATTCTTCTCTCTCTACCCATCATGCACTACTCTTGGCTTGCCGTCTTTGCTGCAGACCTGGCCTTGGCCGTCCCCAGCTCCATCCAACGCCGTGCTCCCTGTGAGGGCAACACAGCCACCACCCGTGATCAGTGGTGCGACTTCGACATCTCAACAGACTACTGGACCGAGCCTGTTGACACAGGAGTCACAAGAGAATACTGGCTCGAGCTGACCGACGTTGTCGCTGCCCCTGATGGCCGCTCCCGCTCTGCAATGGCCATCAACGGCAGCATCCCCGGCCCGACCATCTTCGCCGACTGGGGCGACGACGTGGTGATCCACGTGACAAACTCCCTGACAGAGTCCCTCAACGGCAGCTCCATCCACTGGCACGGCATCCGCCAGAACCACACCAACCAGCACGACGGCGTCCCCGCCATAACGCAGTGCCCCATCGCCGTGGGGGAGACCCTCACGTACTCGTGGAAGGCGACCCAGTACGGCAGCAGCTGGTACCACTCGCACATCGGCCTGCAGGCCTACCAGGGCGTCTTTGGCGGCATGGTCATCAACGGGCCCGCCACGGCAAACTACAACGAGGACGTGGGCATCGTGTTCCTGACCG
Organism: Fusarium albidum; assembly: GCA_013618265.1. Lineage (NCBI taxonomy): Eukaryota > Fungi > Ascomycota > Sordariomycetes > Hypocreales > Nectriaceae > Fusarium > Fusarium albidum. Next base: position 5,911 of record JABFEP010001699.1, read on the forward strand.
ACTGGGACATCAAGACGGTCGACGAGCTGTATCCTTCCGCCGAGAGGGATGGACCCCCGGCTCTTGATAATGGGCTGATCAACGGCACGAATGTCTTTGTGGACAAGGACGGCAACGAGACGGGGAGCCGGTTCAACGTGACGTTTGATGAGGGAAAGACGTATCGTATTAGACTCGTCAACGGGGCCATCGACACGCACTACAAGTTTTCTATTGATAACCATACTCTGACCGTCATTGCGGCGGATCTCGTCCCCGTGGAACCTTATACGGCCACCCACGTGGACTTGGGAATGGGTAAGCACCTGCCATCGAGTCCCTAGGTTACTGGCTAACAGCCCAGGCCAACGCATCGACGTGGTCGTCAAGGCCGACCAGGCCTCCACGGCGGACAGCTTCTGGCTCCGCGCCATCCCCCAGTCGGGCTGCTCCGACATCGTCAACGCCGACAACGTCCGCGGCATCGTCTACTACGGGGACAGCACCGCGACCCCCGAGACGACAGGCCACTCCTACGTCGACGGCTGCCGTGACGAGACGCTGAGCCTCGTCCCCGCCGTGCGCAAGGACGTCGAGCCGGCCAACTGGAACGACTTTGTCGACGCGACAGCCATCCGCAACGACGCCGGCCTCTTCAAGTGGACCCTCAACAGCACGTCCTTCCTCGTCGACTGGGCCGCGCCGACGCTCGAGTCCGTGATGAACGGCGTGACCGAGTACAAGAAGCAGAACGCCGTGATCGAGTTCACCAAGCTCCAGTGGGTGTACCTCGTCGTGCAGACGGCGATCCCCGTGCCGCACCCGATCCACCTCCACGGGCACGACTTCTTCGTCCTCGCCCAGGCGACCGGGACGTACGACTCTTCCGTCAAGCTCAACACGGAGAACCCCCCGAGGAGGGACACGGCGCTGCTCCCGGCGTCGGGGTACCTCGTCATGGCGTGGGAGACGGACAACCCGGGGGCGTGGCTGATGCATTGCCATATCGGGTGGCATGTGTCGCAGGGGTTTGCGCTGCAGTTTGTGGAGAGGGCGGGCGAGATTCCAGACACGGTGGACGGGGATGTCTTGGGGGATGTGTGCAAGGAGTGGGTTGAGCATAGGGATGAGTATAATATTCTGCAGCATGATTCTGGTGTCTAGACTAATACATAATACTATAAGAGACTATGATAATACTTTACTTTACGGTTTCTAGGGACTTGCCGGTGGGATACGTGACTATTGACGATGAGGGTGAGCGATACCGGGGTTGCTGCGAATGTTGGAGACGATTACCAGGACGGATATGGAACTTGGCCTCTCCAAACGCATGCTCTCTACATGGCATCTTCTAGCCTGTGGATGTTAGAGATGAAACTGACAAAGAGACTGATACTTGCAGTCTCTAGCTGGTGAGGCTGCAGATAAAAGTTTGCATCTGGGAGGTTCCCCTCTATGGTCATGAGCAATGTGAAATGTCCTCTGGACGGCTTATCGGATAGCCCCCCCTATACCCGCCGCGGTCCTGGATCGTGAAGTGGACGAGATGGAGCGGTCGATTTCCGACTGCGGCAGAAACACCGACACGTCCTGCTTCTCGAGGCGGCAGATGCGAGATGGAAAGGGCTTGAGCTCTGCGACTGCGTTGCGCTCCCGTCGGGATGTGATGTCTTGTACCGGATTTGCCTTTTCGACGTCGTCGAGGAAGGATTGTAGGACCTGTGGTCTTTTGTGCTCAGGGGTGGTTGTGAGTGGCTTTACTTATCGTAGACTCTTCATCCACAGTGACCTGTCCACGAGGCTGACCGGATGCATCCCAGACAGCATCCTACCCTTTAGTTCTAGAGTATCCAGAAAGAGGTTCATGTCCGCCACGTCAGCCGCCTCGATCGCCAGTATGGGAACTATCTCTGCGGCCTATCGGCGATGAACCACATGTCTGTATCCTGAGCAGTCTGCAGACGGCCAATTCCAGACGAAACAACAGAAGTCTGCGTGATGACGGGGAATATAGGAGTAGTGAATAACTGCCTCTTGAGACCTTTACGACTGCTGATGAATGCGTCATGGCCTGCAACCTCGTGACGTGAGGCTCCATCAGCGTGCCCGCCAAGTTTATCGTATTAACAATCCCCACGAGGACATTAAACAGACGCAGAAACTCGCTCTCCGGGCCCGGCAGATCTATAAAGTCCACATCCAGGGCCTCGTCCTCCACGAACCGCGGTATCGGCAGCGCAGTGTGACACAGCTGCGTCATCTTGCCCCGGCGGCTCACCACGAGAAGCGGTGGACGAGCGTCATGGAAAAGGCCTTTTCTACAGTGCAGTAGGCTAGCTTCGGAACGGCGCCGAGGTAAAAGTTGTCGACCAGCCAGTCAACGAGGTGCTCTCTATCTGCAGTCTAGGAGAGGTTGTCGAGGAAGGAGTCGGGGGTTCATATCTTCAACGCCTAGCTTCTGCATCATCGGCCAGCCACTCTCTTGGTATCGCTGAGACAAGTATCGACCTCGCTGCTTTGACTGCTGGCGATACTATAATGATTGGATCCTCGCTGTTATGATTTGTAAATGAGCTGGCCATTTTCACGAGATTAGCTACCCAAGACCGGCTTGCTTCTGGACCATAGAAAACACATCATCTACGGCTCTCTAGCACCTTTAAGAAAATCAAGGGAATCAAAACGAGCCATACTACATAGCATAGCTACACGTTCAAACTCTTGACAGGGCTCGAGTTAAAGGTGCCAATTTGTCCCGTCAAGGATTGCTTCCACAATGCAAAAGAACACGCTCTAACTCGGCATTATAGCCCTGACGGGGGCTCTTCGGCTTGCACACCAATGCTCAAGACACAGTCACCAACTTGATTGGGCTCCACCCGCCGTTGGAGACCATGCCGCGCCAGAGTCACCGCAAGCATGAACCTAATCAGTAATGATGGAAACCACCAGTATAAGAAAGATGCCTCGTCTCCAGTCCTATTCCTTGGTCATCCATCTTCCTTGCATTCGGCCTCCGCTCAAGACGATGGATTTTTTCAAAGTCCTACGGCAGAGCTCTGCCTCGAAGTCATGACTCACATCCACTCCAAGCGCAGCATCTCGCAACTCATCCGCGCGTCGTCTCGCATGCTGGCCATCTACGTCAGCCACAAGCCGCAGATCATACGGTCCGTGCTCGAGTCGGACCTCGACGACGCTATGGTGCAGGACGCCATGGGGATCCTGCTCTTCCCCAAGGTTGAGCCCAAAGACAGCTACGCAGAGAGGCTCTGCCATCACGCCGACTCGTGGACCAAGCAGCAGCTTCCCGACCCACTCAAGGAGAAAGACAGCAGCGGCATCCGAGCGCTCGAGAAGCTGCACAGCTGGCTGATCGGGTTCGTCGAGGACTACCTCTCCAAGGCGACGGCGGTGTACCCCCCGCGCGAGTACCTCTGCGTGTCGAACACGGCCGGGCTGATGTTCCGGGATCGGATCGCCGGCAGCACGTTCGACGCGGCGCATCTCAGCTGCGCCGAGAGGAGACGTCTTCTCAGGGCATTCCTGAGGTACGAGCTCATCTTGATGCAGGGCCAACAACCCCCGGGACGAAGCTGGTGTATGACCGGGGACCAGAAACTGCTGTATTCACCATACGAGACGCGATTCCGGGATGCCCTGGGCCGGTACGACGGCAGACGGCTCTAGCCCTGGGATGGCGAAGCCCTCCAGTGCGTGTCCCAGTATCTGGGGACACTGTATGCGGCCATGTTTGCGCAGTGCCGCGACTCGTGGCTGCCGGATGCCGTCCCGGACACGGACACTTTCTCGACCCAGCCGCGCGGGCTCTTGTTCCCCGACAGTCTCGTCGTCGACTTTGACGAGTATGCGTCGGACTTTGACAGCTGGGCCAAGAGCAGTCGCCTGACCAGCACATATGTCGTCCCTCGTGGGATTCCTGGCTTGGGGACCACATACCAGGGACTTGGATTTGACACCCGGATCCCGCTGCACACGTACGGCTTCAACCTCGCGGGGCTGCTCCTCCGAACCATGAGGAACGGGCACCGGGGGCGGCACCGCGTCGCGCAGTGGCTCCCCGCCTCGACTCGAGGCGGCGAGGCCAAGCACACGTGGCCGGCGACAGCGCCGACCCCCGGCCTCTCGGACCTGCACCGACAGTCCCCCGAGTCCGAGCTCGGCCTGTACGCGAGCCTCGGCCGCGAGGCCGTCGCGGCGATGGGCCCGGTCCGCGTCAAGATGTTTCGGCAGCGGGCCTGGGCCTTCCTCGACGACGACCGCCTGTACCCTTGGTCGGACAAGCCGTCCGTCTTTCCCTCGCAGTCGGAAATCGACAGGCTGCAGGAGAATGACGAGCCGGCTCAGAGTCCCCCCGACTATTGCTGGGACCCGCCTGCCCGAGCGCAGCGTCGGTCGCGGGAATGGCACGGGCAAGACGGCGACCTGCCCAATGACCGACCGGCGGAGGGCTCCAGTCGGTCCCAGGCCTACACGAGGCGTCTCCTGTCGTTTCCGCGGCAGTTGCGGAGCTATTGGTATGGCAACTTGCCCGAGGCCTGGGAAGGAGGGGACTCTCACTCTGCGAGGATACCAGTCGGGATGGAATAACTGTCGGCTCATCTACAAGACTCGTTTGGCTATTCCGACTGGCAGGAAAACATATGCCACATGCCAAAGAATCAACTGCAACCATGTGGACCAACGACAACCCGCTGCACCAGGAAGGAGACCAACTACTGACTGCGGTAGGCGCAGCTCCAAGAAGATACCGGGCTTGTCTGGGGTATATAGCACGGCGACAAAGAGGGGGAGGAATAGAGGGGGGCTGGGTATAAGAATGCAGTAGAATTAACTAATTATTATTACATGAAAAGATGACAGGATTCATAATCCAAAGTACCGTGTTCAGACAGCCGTCATAGAGCAAGCACAACCACACCCATAGCCACAACAACGTTGACCAACCCCGTATTGAGAGTACCGGCAGCATTCTCATCTTCAGACTCGCCACCCCTCTCATCAGCGATCCGCGCCGTCGCCGAAGCCACGTACGGCTCGAGGTCAACCGTCTTGGTATGGTTCCTCTCTGTAAAGAAGATAGTCCCCGCGCTCGCACACCCATCCGTCGGGCTCGCAACAGGACCGTCGACCCACTGGCTGCACTCGTCGACAAAGTCGCTCGCGCTGATCTCCACATCCGCAGCCCAGTCCATCAGCCTCGTCATGTACTCCATCACCTCCTCCGACAGCGACGACGGCACGTAGAGGCTGCACGGGTCTGTAGTAGTCGTCGTGGTGGCCCCCCCGGCGTAGATCTGGGACCGCGCCCAGCTCTCCACCTCGGGGGCCGGCGTGGGCTCGCCGTCGAGGATGTCCGAGGCGGAGCTGCGGCACTCGGAGAGGCCGGCGCGGCGGAAGAGGTTGCCGACGTCGCGCCTGTTGGGGGTGTAGTTGATGACGGCGCTGGGGGCGGCGTCGACGGCGGGCTTGACGTGGAGTCGTTCGAGCATGTGGACGACTTCGACTTGGTGGATGGCGGCGGCGGCGGCTGCTGCCAGGAGGATTTGTGTCTTGAGGTGCATTGATGATAGTATAGGCAAAGATGTATTCTTTATTCTGGTGTTAAAGGTGCAAGATTCAAAGAAGTCATGATGGCCAGGGAACCGAGCCTTTTCTACACAAGCACACTTCGCTTAGCTCGCAATGGTCGACTCATTTAGACAAAGCATATCCACCTGTTCAGCCTTGAAGCAAGATTGGACCCCGACGCCCAATCACGAGGTCATGTTCTGCATTGGCATAGCGGCGCAGGACTTGGCGGTCGGTTCTGGCTGTGCCGTGTTGGCCGAGACCGGGATGGAAATGAAAATGTCACCCAGGCATTTCGCCGGTGATCTGATCTTGATCCACCCTGGGCCCTTTTTAAACCCTTTTTGTAGACAAGTTGAGAACTAAAGATAGAGGACAACTCCGTCTTGGTCAGACCAAGAAAGACGTCATATAAGAGAATATAGCATCAGTCAAAGATCCGTCATCCGCGAGAGTCATCCCCGACTTAGTTGCCATGACCCCAGTACGCGTTTGGATAGTGCCAAAAGAGCCCGGTACTATCTATGGCCCTCTGTGCTCTGAAATGAGAGTTGGAAAGCCAGAGGCATGCAATCACGGGGCTCCTTCGAGATCCGTGGACTCAACAGAGGGGATCCTATCCAACACGCTAGACTTTCTCAAGTATTTAGGAACCATCTCATCGGTCAGGCTGTGACGTCGATCTAGATGTAGTGTTCAAACGGCCTGTAGTGCATCCAGGGGAGCGACCAAAACCAGCATCATCCCTTCAAATCAACCAATCCTCTGCTTCCTCCTCACCCACACCTCCCTATCTACAGTTCCCTCTCCATCCTTCATCGTCCCATCCACATCCCGTAGCTGAACCTCCCACACCTTTAACCTGTAAGCCGCCCGATCCGATATCCCTGTAAACATATCAAAGGACCAGTCATGCTTCGGACACGACAACCCCGCGCTCAAAACGACTCCAAAATCCTCAATATCGAAAGGCGTGCTCTCAGAGAGGGGGTACGACGAATGGGGACATGACTGCAGTTCAACGTTAGTTGTAGGCTGCGAGAGCTACAATACACTTACATGGTCTACGGCATGGAACCTCCCCTTGTACTGGTACACCAGCACCTCGTCCTTGAGATCCCCCACGAGGGCATCCTCCCCGACGGGCATCTCGGTCGATCGGGAGGTGTCGTCGAGGGGAACGCGGAACGCCTTGCAGCCGGGTGTGGATTTCGCGTTGCACACCCGGTGCTGCGACAGCCTCGACAGGTTGTCATCCTCGGACCTGAGGTTGGGGAACGACGAGGTGAGTCCTACGAATGTCCATGACGCTTCTCTCCGCTGGAATGGGTTCATTTCTAGGCGTTGACGGGGAAAGAGTCCTGCTAGGAAAGATTGAATCTTTTGTGGAGCTCTGTGAGTGGTCAGAGCCGCCCCACTATACTTTTTGCCTCATGTGAGTGTCGCGTGACTAGCTACGTGTTAGATAGACCAGTGATTGGCCAAGACCGCTCCACTAGGGTAGCTCGTCACTACAAAATGCCTCACATCCCCATAATCAAGGCTCTTCTTTCACTTCGTTTTGCCTAGTTAGCTTGGCATTGTAACTTCTCGCCCGGCTGCGTTTGTATGCATCTGTAATAACACAATGACCTTGCGGTAGTCCCTCTTGATGTCTTTAATTATAGCCTGCTTAGCGCGCTAATTACTCAAAGATGGCGAGCGTGCTCGGGGTCTAGTCGTTCTTGATTCCTTTGAGCAGTTGGCGCGTTGTGTAGGCTCACTATATCGAAGATATCAAGACAGACTACTATAGGGTTATTGTAGATGCACATAGGCGCATGCAGTCCTGGTTATGAAATTCATTACTTTCTCTATCTTGATATATATTCAAACACATGCCCTAGCAATTCCCGTCAATCAAACATTTAATACACCCTAGTTACCACGTTTCTCAACACCAAGCGTCTTATTCGCCCACGCCCGAACTGCTTTATCAGTAAAAGGGCTAGAGCAGATCCACGAAATCACCTGCTGCCCGTTCTTTCTCAAATACACCAAGACATAATCAGACTTGCTATGCGGGTTCAGCGTGATAGCCTGCAAAGCGTCAGCTAAGTACTCGTCAGGACTGGGAAACCCACCAGCACATTCAGAGGCTTCTCCTTCTCCAGAAGCTGCTGCAGCTGCGGGTAGTACGCCTTGAGGTCGCACTTGTGCCTCAGCTTGGCACCGCCCCCATACGAGATGAGGTAGCTTGCTCCGTACCCCAGGGCGATGGCCTGGACATCGTGGTCCGTCTTCTTCTTGCACTTCTTGACCACGTCCTTGAGCGCGGCGACGGTGGTCTCGTACGCGTAGCAGCTCCAGGAGCCGTCGGCCCACCGCGTGTAGTACTGCTGGTTGGCGCCGAGGGCACACAGCGCGAGCTTTCCGTCGCCGTTCCCCCTGAGCTTGCCGTCCAAGTGGGGATAGTACCTTTCAAAGAACTTGCTCCGTCCTGTCTGGTTAAGCACTGATATTCACGTATGGACTTATGTCTTACCCCAGGTGTCGTTGGAGTAGCGGGCGATCCACGATGCTTGACCGTTTTGTCGTTCTCCAACTATCGTGGCGGTCACCTTTGCTCCTGGAGGGGCGCTCTTCTTGGGGGCGGGAAGATTGCTTATATACATCAGCATTTGGTTCCCGTTGATGTCGTGCACTTACTTGTTGGAGCTGCTGCGGCTCGTCAGGCTGAATAGCTGTCTGAACAGACATACCGACACTGGCGGAAACTCTCTGGCGTTCTTGGACTTTGGATTCACAGCCCGACCGCCAGCTGCTCTCTTGGGGAGGGTGTCGCACGAACCATGCTGTTCCTGCTGCTCTCTGATGGTCTTTTCCATCTGGGCGACTCGATGGTCGCGGTGTGCGATGAGCATCTCCATCGACACTCGCAGCGCAGCCGTGTTGTCCTCTGCCTGCTGTATCATGCGAGTGTACCTGTCTCGCTCCTCGCACATGATCTTCTCGGCCTCCTTGTCGTTCTTGTCGAGGGCGGCCTCCATATCCCTCTTGACCTGGTCTAGCTCCCTCCGCCATCGTTCCCTCTCCTTTAGCAGCTCGCTCTGCAGCTCCTTCCCCGCCGAGGTCTGATCGAGGGTGAGCTTCTCGTCGACGAGCTGCCGCTGGAGATCGGTGGCGAAGCTGTTGTCGTGGTTTGCGAGCTGCGTGATGATGCGCCTCGCCGACTCGAGCGTGTTGTGGTGCCTGTGCACGGCGCTCCTCTTGCTGACCATCCAGCCCCAGAACTCGGGCGTGTTCATGAGCTCCTCCTCGCGCCCGAAGCCCGTCTTGGGGGAGACCTTGTCCCACATGGTGGTGGCGAGTATCACCTTCTGCAGGGCGTCCTCGCCGCAGAGCTCCCTGAACAGCATGAGGTTCCTCTTGGCCGACCCCTGCATCCGCACGTCGGTGATGCGGTGCAGGTATATGATGCCGTGGAGGAGGATCTTGTTCTGGTACGAGTCCGCGAGCCACGCCGCGATCTCCCGGAGGACTTCATTGTCGCTCTTGTCCGTGTCGTCGAACCCGGGCGTGTCGATGAGGTAGACGGTGCGGTCGGGGAAGAAGTCGCACGGGTACACGCTGACGGTTGACGTGCCTGAAATGTTAGAGCTGGATATGCTGGATCTGCAGTCACTCACAGGCCTCGAGGGAATGCCCAATCTCGACTTTTTCTTCAGAGCACATTGCGATGAAGGAGCTCTTGCCTGATCCTGTGACGCCCATCACCGCGATAAACACGTCGTTGGGTCTGTCCTTGAATTAGAAACACTTGCAGCAACGGATGATGACTCTACCTGGGCGTCCGGCCATTACGAAAGCCCTTTGTTCTTGTACCCTCGTCTAGCCCGTAATCAGAATCATTCGTGTCGGATCCATCTGCGTCTTGGTCGCTGGGATCGCCCGTCTCGACGCTCGGTGGCTCATAGGACGCTGCGCGGACAGGGCCCGCGGATTCGGGAGACGTCAGATGCACATAGTCGGGTTCTTTGTGGGTGGTGTATTTGACAACTGGCGGTTCAGCAGAGTCCTGGGTGAGGAGATGGGATCTTACGCGGCATCATTGTGGTCAACGAGTAGCGAGCAAGTGAAGTAACTGTACTGCACTGGTGTAGTGATCAACTCGGCTCGGATCAGCCCCCGTTTTGACTCCGGATTTAACAACTTTGGTGTCTGCTTGACACGTCACCAGGCCAGACGCAGGCGGCCTGCAAGGCGAATCGAGCCGGCGTGTGTAACTGTCGGGGATCTGCAGCCAAGCGGCGTTGGTGGTGCTGCTCTGGTCAATTGTGCAAGAGCAGACGGCCTCCAACTCTCAATTACTCGAGGGTACTTGAATTGAATAGTCCTTGAATTGTTACTGCCTTCAACGTCTCAATTGCTCGATACCTTACTGTCAATTCAACACCACATTCCCGATGCTCACGTTCAGTTCATCAGGCTCCAGTCAATCCCGTTGGGTGCATGCGTATCTGACCACCCTGAGTGAAAATCCAGCCAATGAACCAGACGCAGGCATGAACGTCTCCACAGACAAACAGACGGCCAGAACGCCCTGGAGGCTGTGCTTGCGTTCAAGGCAACGAGGCGGATTGGCCGGGGTCTGGCGAACCAAGTCTGAGCCGCTGCATGGCCAATTCAAGTTCCTACATGTACAGTTCAATCTGATGCTCAAAACCTAACCCAATCATTCATACAGCAGTGTCACACGTCCGTTTCCATTGACGGTTCTCCATGGACGACACTGTCGACGCCGAAGAGGTGGCCCACAAGGCCCAGCAGTTTATGGCCTTTCTCGGCGTCACCAAGCCCGACCCCAACGACATTCTCATTCTTGTTCTGGGAAGAACAGGCTCCGGCAAAAGTACATTCGTGTCTCGATGCACAGGAAAAGATGCCACCGTAGGCCACGGATTAAACTCATGTAGCCTCCCTTGAATCAATGACAATTGAGCCTATTGCTGATTCTCTCTTAGGCACCAGCTCTATAGACGTGTTTCATTTCATGCACCACGGACGACGGGTCTGCCTCGTTGACACACCCGGTTTCAACGACACCAGCCGCCCCGACATTGACACGCTCCAGATCCTGGCCACGTACCTCGGCGCGTCGTACGCCAACGGCGTGCACGTGCAGGGCCTCGTCCTCCTGCATCCCATATCAGACAACCGCATGGCGGGATCGACGCTGCGCAACATCCAGCTGGTAAAGGCCGTGTGCGGGCTCGCGTCGTACGAGAACCTCGCCATCGCGACCACCATGTGGCCCGACGAGACGTGCTCAGAGATGAACAGCTTCGAGGCGAGGGAGAGCGAAATGGCGACGAATGATAGGTACTTTGGGGACTTGGTTGCCAAGGGAGCTGCCATGTTTCGTTACGGCCGTGGGATGGCCTCTGCACAGGACATCATCAGCCATCTCGTGTACAGGTCAGAGATGCATACACCAGGAATCCTTCGACTGCAGAGGGAGTTGGTCGATGAGGAGAAGGTGCTGGGGGAGACGGCTGCGGGAAAGGTAGTGGCAGGGGACTTGGAGAGGTCGCGCGCAAAGTACAAGAGGGAGCTGAGAGAGCTGGAAGCCAGCATGAATTGTCGACTGGCTGGCGTCGCGGATACGTATGCGTGGCATTTGAGAGAGCAAAAGACAGACATTGACAAGAGACTCGACGAGGCGGAACGCAGCAGACGGGTGCTCAACAAGTCGATGAGGGATTTACACAATGAGGAGGGGGCATGTCTGAAGAAGCTGGTGGAAGATGCAGATGCCAGTCTGAGAGCCCAGATCTCTACTGAAGAAAAGAGGATCATGGACATGGAGGAGTTTCTGCATGAGAAGAAACAAGAGACCCGACGGCAGCCTGGGAAGAGACAGAAAGTACAACAGACCTCGCACAAACACCGGCCTACGGAAAAAGACACGGAAAGGCTGATCAACGACATGAAGATGGAGATTGCCGAGTTGAGACGGGGGCTCGTCAGGAAGCGGGAGACGCAGAAGACGTTTCGCGGACGGACAGGGACTGTCTGGGATGGGACCATGAATGGGGTTGCTGCGGGAGTGGCTTCTGGTGTTATTGCCGTTGGTAAGCCGTGATTCCTTCCTTTGAGATGAATGCTAATCTGGAATAGTATCGGCAAGTACCTGTGTGGTCATGTAGCACTATCTAGTCGTATTAGTCAAGTCCAGAGTGTCTTCTATACAAGCATAAACACCTCTCTGTCCCCCTCCCCCCCATACATGATGCCCTCTAC
>JABFEP010001709.1:0-16057 GCA_013618265.1 Fusarium albidum
GATAAGGGGGGAAGAAAGGGAGACAGAGAGAGAGAGAGAGAGAGAGAGAGAGAGAGAGAAACAAGTAAATGAACGCCGTCATAGGCAGTCGGAAGCCTCCTCCAGATTATCGCTGCTGCCATTATTGTTGTGGTGGTGTCCTTCGTCCCGCCTCAACGCACCCCTATCACTCCGACCGCTGACTTGTGTCTCACCGCTTGCCTCCTGCCACTCCAACTTGAACCCTCCACGTCAACCCTCGACCCTCGGCGTGTCGCAAACAACCTCTTACTGCCACATTTTTCATGCCACTGCACACAAAGCCACGCCCCTAAAAGGCGAAGCCCTGCTCCATCAACTTATCGACATCACCACCGGCCGCCTGTACGGCCTTCATGGCTGCCTCGCTTAGCCGTCGTCTCCGCTCCAGGGCCTCGCGCTCCCGCCTCGCCTTTGTCTTGGAGCTGCCGCTCGGAGCCACGCCCGTCATCAACATGCCGCCGTCGCTCGGCGTGAAGTTGACGAAGCCAATCTCGCCGCTGCCTCCTGCGCTGCCGCCGCTCGGCTCTCGTGACCGTCTTTGCTTGCGCATCGTCGTCGGGGTCCCGGGCACGATGCCGCGGCCGGATGCGCTCCTGGCCGACGTGACTGATCCGCTTGAGCTGTGGCGCGAGTGCGCCGTTGCCGGCGTGGGCGAAGCGGATGGCTGACGGGTCTTGCGGATGGGAGAGCACGAGAGGTGTCGGGCACCAGACGAGGGAGCCCGCGGCGGGCGATGGCGCTCAGAGGCGGCGTTCGTGGGCGGCACGGGAGGAGGCGGTGGGGGAAGATAGGTCTGGGCTGTGAGGGTGAGATCGTGGACGGTGGACGGGCCGGCAGCACGGGGCTGCGGCATGTGTATCATGAGCCCGGGCCCGTTGGGGTCGTGGATCTGGTACTCGTACGGAAGCTCGGCGTGCTGGGCATGCATGGCGAGGTTGATGCTTGCGTTCTTCTGCTGCTGCGGGTCGGCAACGACGTATTCACCGTTCTGGCTCAGTAGGTTGAGGTCCCACCACCCGGCCTGGTGAGGATGCTGGCCCATGTACTCGTGCCCAGGCCAGGAGTCTGGCGCTGGGCCCACCACGGCCACAGGTTGCTGGTGTTGATGCTGATGCTGATGTGGCGGCTGCTCATGCGGGTGCTGGTGCGGGTGTGGGTGTGGATGTTGGTGTTGTGGGTGTTGCTGATGCTGCCAAGCCGCTGGAGCCGCTTGTCCTATCATTTCAGGCTGATAACTGCCCGGCTCAGGCTTGATTCCAGGAGACTCTGCCTGGATGGGTTCTCCGGTGGTGCTGAAGTACCGAAGCGAGTTGGCCGGAGGAGGCGCGGGAATCTCACTGAAGGGATCATCGAAATATCCGTGAACAAAGTGGGTGTTGTCCGGTCTGCCGGTCGGAGATGGCGGGAAGGCCTCACTGCCGCTGCCATACTCATAATGCTGCAGCCTCAGCGCCCGGGGCGGGTTCTCCATAGTGGGAGAGTCCGGACGATCTATGGCGACCTGCTTCTTGGGCTTGCGCAGCTTGCCAGCCTTGCGAATGGTGGACGACAAGGCCTCGACAAACTTGTTGGGCTTCCTGGCGGTGGTGTTGGGCGGTGTTGGTGACGAGGGCTGTGAGGCAGGCACACGAGCGTGCTTCGAAGGTGAGTGGAGTGAGATGCCATCAACCCTGGGCAGCTCTGGGTCGGACATGGAGACCCGGGGCACCTGAGGGTGCTTATCGGTCGCGAGATGGTCGCTGCCCGCGAGTGTGAGGCTGCGAGGATCGATCTCATGTGAGGCGCCCGCGGCGGCGGATGAGCCGGGCTGGGACGGCATGGTCGCATCAACCTGGGAACTACAGGAGAAGAAGTCAAACTCATCCTCGGTGGTTGAGACGCCGGATGAGGCGGTGGACTCGGCGGGATGGTCGAGTATGAGACCATCTGGCATTGTCGGCATGGTTGGATCCGGGCCGTGAGGATCGGCCATGGAGGACGGGATATCGCTATCGAAGTTGATGAACTGGCCAAAGAAGTCGTTTGAGCCATCGTTGGGGCCGTCGTCCAGCTCTTGCCAGTAGAAGCCCGGCTCACGGTCGACGGCCTCGACCCGGTACGGCAGGGTCCAGGAGGCCATGGGTATATGGCTCGGTTGATGGCCAGAGCCGGCGGAAGTGACTCGATCAGGAGGAGGCAACGGGGGAGGAGTTAGCCAAGCGAGTCACCTAGGGCTGGCGAGAAGAGTTGTTGCACGCGACGAATATGTCGAAGCCGATGTAGATGGCATGAATGTGAATGAGGTTGCCGAAGAAGGCGGAAAGGAGGATGAGACTAGGTTATTGAGTGAGAGTGACAAAAGAGAAGAGAAGCAAGCAAGCAAGCGAGAGAGAGAGAGAAGAGAGCGAGAGGCGAGAAGCGAGAGCCAGTCAGAAGAGGGAAAACAGAGTTCAAGACGAGCAACAAGAGACTCGGCCGGGAAGCGAACGAAGCCTCGGAGGGCGTGGCGTGTGGGCAAAGGTGATGGCAGAGAGCTGGCCCAAAGTCAACTCAATGGAGCAACGGATGAGCCGGGCAACGGGGCAACGGGCAACGGGCATCAACAGGCAACAGGCAACGGGGGGGCTACGGGCGCCAGAGAAACCGGCGAGACACAGAGACAAAAACAATCGACGTCTTTTTTTTTTTATCTCTCTCTTCCATTCGGGTCAACAGAGAGAGAGAGAGAGAGAAAGGACTGTTGACCCCAAGACCAGCATCCATGTGTCGCGGCCAGTGGTTCCAGTGCAGCAACTGCCTGTGCCTCTGGAATGAAATCACCGAGTACTGCTTCCGCGGACGCTCGTCCAGGCCGTGCTCATCGCCGACCATCGAGGGCGTCACCCAGGCTCGCCGCCTCTGCAGCGCGTGCAGGCGGACTTCTTCTCTAGGTAACGGAGCCAACGGAGCCCCGCCGTCGGGGACCTCGGGAGCTAACAGGTCTGGCAGATGAGATCAATCCGTTTCATCAAAGACGGTGACGCAGGGCCCATGAACCTCGTCGAGTTACGGCGACAACCCAAAACAACCCTATGCCGGGGGAATGGTGCTGTCATCAGAGACCATGTCGTCCTGCAATGGCAGCAGCAGCAGCAGAACCTGGGATTGAATCATCCTAGACCGGGACTCCTTCAACGAGCTTCTCGGCCATTTTTGGGGGGCTGACCGAGATTGGGATGGATGCTCTCTCTCTTGAATTGTTTGGGCCGGGTGAATTGCATGTGACCACGAACTGTATATCCGTCTTCTTTATAGGAGTTTTGATTGTTCATAGTTATTGTTTTTTTTTCTCCTGTAAAGATTAAGAATGCTTGTAGGACTTGACCTTGTTCGCAGGACTTGATGTTGTTCGTTAGCACTTGACATGGTTCAGAGACCAGACTCGCCTTTCAATAGAAATGGAACGCCGTGTACAGTACCAGATCTCCAATGGCCAATCGGCTCATGCTTGACAATGCTGTTTTGACTAGCCTGGGGGCTGTGGCTGTTGTGCAACCAACGGAAACGCCCCCCAAGTTGCCTTTGTACTTATTAGGTTTCCTTTGTCCTGGGCTGGCCTGCCTTTTCGTCCTCAAGACGCGGCGCCGCAACAAGCTTTGGGCTGGGCCTCGCCGGACTGTCCGTTTGTTGCGTTGTGGCTATCGCCGTCACTTGCCAGCCCCCCCTGCCTGCGTTCAATAATATTGATGGGCAAGGCGGAGTTCGGCAAGTCGCATGAGAGGCGTTGTGTGCTACCAATGCTTCCCCAGTGCTTCCCCAGTGCTGCTTCTGTTTTTAGCACTTGCTATAATAATATCAACTGTTGAGCAAACATTGACGCAGAAAGCTGTTCCTGGTGATACGATAGGCCATTGGCAGAGACGCCAACACCGTCACCCGAACTTCGGGCCGAGCCAGGTCACTAATACTATCCGTATGCCCTAGATCTTCTGGTTGGCTCTTCCGGGGACAATGCCTTGTGTCTTCGCAGCTCGGCATTGACAGGCAAATAAAGGGACAGAGAGGAAAGAAGAAATGCCGGCTTGTGCCATGGCAGTGGCTTGAGGTATGGGCCACGCGGCCCGTGCTTTGGGTCTTATTACCCCCCTTATCATAGAAGAAGCGTCATCCAGAGCCGATGCTGTGGAGCGGGCAACGTCTCGGTTTGAATAGGAAAAGAGGAACCCCCCCTGCGCAGGCGGGAGATCCGCGTTCCATCTCCAAACAATTGCCAGAAGCGTTGGGGAGACAAATAAATGCAGGGCGCGCAAACAATGTGACAAGCAGAGGAGGCGGTACCATAAAGAGCAGCATGCAGAAAGCCCCGATCGACTGTCTACCAACATCCAGTGCCCAAGTCGTTCAGCCAGATTGAATCCCAATTCGCAATGATGTGGTTGGGGTTCCTAGTCGACATATGAGAATCTGACAGGTGTCGCCAATTAGCGCGTTGCTGGGTGTTGCGTGCATCTCCACTAACTGAGCCCAATCCAGAGATCCAGAGCTGTGACAGGTTGCCGGCCTGTAGTGCTGTCGCTTTGTTCCAGAAGTGGCTTGCTCGTTGGATTTGACAAGTTGCAGGAAGGCAGGGGAGGTTGAGAGCAGAGGCCCATCGGGCTGACGACAAACGATGGAGGTGACGAACAAGGAACCAGACGAGCCAGTGACGATGCCGCGGTCTTGGGCCAGGCTGGAGGTGATGAGGCCCAGCAGCCCTGACATGAGACATGGCTCCACGGCGATCACACCCGCGTCGGCAGCGCGTTCTCGTGAGTACCCCGTCCCATGGGGCCGGGTGCCGTCATGTACGAGGGGAACTTTACTCCTCGTCCAGCCGGCAGTATGATGAAATTTATCCGACCTGCCACCAGACAGCCTCTGTGCAGGATCGTAGATTGAGCAACCTGAAAAGGTCTCTCCCACAGCCAATCATCAGCCGGGAGGTATTTCAGAACCAGGGAGAGTGTGTCTTCCCAGGAAGCCCCGTTTGCCTGAGCACCGATTTGACTTTGAGATGGCGCCCGGCGGGCTCTTTGTATAGAGTACGGGCAGTGAGATCCGGATTGCCTCTGAACGAGCCGGAATCGAGGGACAACCGGGCTGTGGGGAGCCGCTCTGCCATTTCGGTATCAAGCGGGCGCTGACCGAGTCGCCTCCGTTGGGCATGTCCGTGTAACAGCGCCTTTCCGGGTGATGACCATGGACTAATCTCCCATGCGGTTCACCACCGTCCCGGCTCGTGAGTATTGCTGCCACGACACGAGCAGGATGGCTGGGCTTGAGCAAACACGAAAGCCTTGATCAGATGGGAAATGTACAAAGTGTCCCGTACACCGTATCAAGAAATGGGAAGGTGCTCCGTGTGCTTGGGTGAGAAACAATCCGATTCCAACCCACAAGTGACGAGACAGACACCGCCCAAGTTGACCCCTGACTTTGCCCTGGGAGGTAGGCGGCAGGCCGGGCTGGTTGGTCAGCGATAATACTCCAATATCACGAGTCGACAACGACTCATGTGCCCTCTGATCTTGCAGCACCTGAGCTACCTCCGGATGCCCACCTAGTGCTTCGCATCGCCATCTTGAAATCTCCTTCCGGCGTCATACGCTGGAGAGACATGTGCCGTAAGACCAGGACGGGTATCCAGCTGGGAGAAAATCCTAGAGAGGAACACTTCGAGGATTCGTTCAACAAGAGCCCCAACTACAGCAGCTGGAGCTGGCTAACTGCTTGGGCTAACCGCCAACCCGCCGTCGCCGGCGTGGGCGTGGAACTGTGCGTGGACGTGCGCCCGAGACTTGCGCTCATCCCGTCTCGCCGCCTCCCGCTCGCCATGCTCTCCTATGCTCTCCTGTGCTTCCATCCCCCTTGTGCTTGGTGGGTGGCGGGCACTGGCGGCCCAGCATTCCATTGACCCGCGTGGCTTGTGGAGCAGGCCATAGGCTGAGCTAGCAAAGACGACGGGCCAGTTGTGAATTAGGATGGCTGCCACGCCGCGGATGGTCTTGGCTTATTGATGATGGGGAGACAGGCCAGTGCTGGGGCGCCTCATGGCGTCCGTCTGTGCGAGGCTGCGCACACATATCAATCAAGAAGTGCCAGTGCCCGTGGGCGTGGGCGTGGGCGTGGGCGTGCGCTGCCAACAGTCTCGAGTGTACGGATACAGAGCACGGATAGATGAAATAATGTTGCTACGCTCTGGACGGGCCGTCTGAGCAGTGGAGTCGTAGCGAACCCTGCTCGCCCATGCCCGTATAATGCCACCATGTAACTGTGCCTTGGGTTTGGGGGTGCATCTCGTCTCAGCAGGATGGAGCCGCGAGGCAGAGAAGACAGGGATCTGAGTCGATGAAGAGGGCAGTCGAATGTTGTTCGCTGATAAAAAAGGAAAAAGCACACAAGAAAATTTTCGGGTAGCTGCGAACAAGTTTGCAGCTCGTTCAACGTTGGGAGTCGGGACACGGGCTGTCGTGCGTGATATCGTCTGATAGTTTGATAGTTTGAGGGGGAAACGGTAGAAGAGGGAGACGGGGAGAGAGAAGCGTCGCAGATGAAGCCAAGAGGGCAGAATTGCTCAAGATGACTGGCCGCCGAGGAAACGAAGCCGCACGGATCTCTCCTTCTACTATCATTCTAAGCCGAGACGACTGTGCTCATATAACAAACGCAGCACTGTGTACAACCTTGTCCAATAAACCAACCACCTGGACACTGGTGACTGCTCGGGAAAGCCTCTAGAATCGATGAGGCCCAAAGTCAACTACCGTCCATGACGGTGCAGAGAGTGGCAGGGCGCCAGGCTAGTCATGATGAGGAACCGCAATACCCAATACCAGCGGCCTTGACGAGCGCCCACGAGGCAACCGGCTGGAAATGAACATCCCGTCTCGACTTGGATTCTCCCTGGCTAATTACAAGAGAATCCAGGTTGCGCCAGAGGGCTGGCTGCTCGCATGGCATAGATCAGGTATCAGGGCACAATGCACAGTGATAACCTTCCTGCCCTTGACCAGTATTCCTCCTGATTGCTGCGTATCCGTACCTCCCGTCTGGCCCAGCTGCGAGCCCGCCCTCATTAATTCCCCATCATTATCGCGTCCGCAATATTAATAAATAAATGCACAACACCACCAAACTCCTGATCCCAAGTGGCCCCCGGCCCCTCTATCTATCCCAATCAAAGGCCAGCCCTGAAGAGTCCCTGACTCAAACCCTGCGATCCCTCTCAAAGGCCCTTGTCCAGGAACGGCCACTCTGTGGAGGTGCATCTGCGAGTCTCACCCAGTCGCAGACTGGCCTGCCATCCCAGCCCACCCCGGCCACGGCCGTGGAAACATCCCATCCCCATCCCCATCCACATCGCTGTCGATTATCCCCGTCAGGGACTAGACTCCTTGAGGGCGTCGTCGGGGATCAGTCGCGAATCCCATACTTGGTGTAGACCTTTCGCCAGGCCCGGGTCCCTGGCCGCACTGCGCTGCGACTTTAGTTTGCGGCCTGCCTGCCCGCCTGCGACCTACCTACAGTACGTAGTACATTGCGTGCGTGCTCTCTTTTCGATTCACGCTGCAGCGCAGGGTCCCCTTACCCCCGGAGACCCTCAAGAACCCGTGTGTCTGCACCAGAAGCTTTCCCAGGTCCTTGTCCTGGTCTAGGTCCAGGGGCTACACACCCAACGAAGCTGTCGGCGGAGCGAAACGAGCGACTGAACCGAAGTGCGAACAAAGAAGGAAAACGACGACACTTCCTTCTCGCGTCGCCACCTCCCGCCTCAAATCTCTCTACTATCATTCTCATCAACCTCTCTTTTAGCTTCCCCCCTCCTCTGTCACTCGCTGGTTGCCGATTGCTGATTGCTGATTACTTGGGGGGTTTTGTTTGCTTGCTTTTGCGACGCCGCGAGCCATTCAGTTGGCCCTGCTTCTTCCCCATTACTCCAGGTGCGTCTGTCATTGGCTATCCCTATTTTCTTCGTTTTCCTCGTCTCGCCCCAGGAAGCACTGCCTTCTCTCGCCTCGGCTTCGCGCTTCTGCTGCTGGGCTGGGGCAATCGCATCGGTGTGGTCGGCGCGCTGCCGCAATCATTTCGTGACGTTTGGCCCCTCCCGCGGCCAACAGCTTGTCGTCCCTCAAATGGTGGTGGCCTATGTTGTACAATCTGCGACCTGTGGTTACGCAAGAGCATCTCTCCGCTCCCATTATCCGCTCTACTCCCGCGCCTCAGATGCTTGGAGTGATGCGACCCTGATCCCGTCGCTCCATTGTTCCATCTCTATTGGGACAATTCCACTAATAGAAGCCAGCATTCACCCGTCGACCCAGCTGTTGCCGCCCAGCCACCGTGAACCGCGTTCCTCAACCAGTCGACAGCTGCAGTGCAGAAGCCGGGAATCCAATCCCAAGCCTGTGGCTTCCCGGGTCTTCATCTTCGACTCGCATCGCACAAAACAAACGAGTCAAACGAAACTCCTGCCGTCAGCGACCGCTACCCGTCTTACATTATCCCATAGGGGGCCTATTCAGGTCTACCCGTCGACAACACATAGACCGCAGCCATGGCGACCTCAAATACCGATGCAGCCGTGTCGCGGCCTACGTCCGGCATCATTTCACCCCGCGGCATGAGATCCAGGACGCAGAGCATTTCCAGCGACCGGCCTTCTACCATTGCCCACAGCCTCATGTCACCACCGATGTCTGTCTCGCCGGCGGCGGCATTCATTGCCGCCTCAGCCGCCTCCCAGATCGTCACCAACGATCACGATAGCCATGCCGACACTTGGTACGATCAGCACGGCATTGAACCGGCCGGTGAGACTGTCCTGGTGTCACAGGAAGCGCTTCAGCTTGTCAACAGCTTTCTCGATCAACTACTCTTCAATTTTTTATCCATCTCTCGCGCCACGACCCTCTTCTCTCTGCGGCCTGCAGTTTCTGAAGTTCTGAAGCCCAAGTTGGCCAAGGATGCCGTCAACAACGCCGACGAAGAGCTTCGTGAGTATCTCGGCGAAGGCGACGAAGAGGATTACGTGCAGCCTCAGGGGGGCAACCCATCGCGTGACTGGGATCTCGAGCTTGTCTGGAAGCGCACCCGGCTGCGATGCATGGTCTATTCGTCTCTCGGCGACATGGAGGAAGAGGACGAAGATCTTTACATGGAACAAGAGAACCTAGAGATTGAGGCCGACGAGCAAATTTCCGACGTCATCTCCCCCGCCGTCGCTATCTTCCTCACCTCTGTTCTGGAATACATGGGTGAACTCACCCTGACTGTTGCGGGACAGGCCGCATACCACAGGTTGCGGACGAGATTCCAGAAGGAGATCAAAGAAGGGATCAGGGACCCCACCGACATTGCCGACCGCATTGTTGTCGAAGAGCAAGACATGGAGAGAGTCGCCCTCGACCGAACACTGGGACGACTATGGAGGGGGTGGAAGAAGCGGATACGATCCCCCATGATTGATCTGAATGGCCGCCCCTTCTCAAGGGCATCCACTGGCCATCTGAGACAGGACAGCGTTTTCACTGATTCGCCTGCACTCAGCCGGGTTGCAACGCATAGTGATGCGGAGCCCGAGGCTCAGAAGAATGGCGCCAAGAGATCTACCGAGAATGTTCAGCCATATGAAATTGCTCTCCCCATCGGCAGCCACGATGTAGATGAGATCGAAGTCCCCGGTCTCGCTGTCTATAGCGATGAGGAGGATGGCGAGGACGAAGAGAAGAAGATTGTGGAGGAGCTGGGCGGGCGTCGACCCAAGAGCTTGCTGATCCTTCCCATGGGAACTGCTCACGGGCTTCCCACACCAACCCTATCACAGCCAAACACACCCGATTTTGCCGGTCGAAAGAGATCCAACTCTCTCCCTACCCCCAGCACGTCACCGTATCGTTCCGCACTCAAGCGCGCAAAGGAATCGGCTACCACTGAGACAAACCCTTCCGAAGGGAAGCAGGTCTCGAGCGAAGCTGCCAAAGAGGCCGCAGCCAGCAACGAGCATGGCAGGGTTGACGACGAGAAGCCAAAGAATGAGCTGGTGCCCGAGCTTGCTGTGTCAAAGAACAAGAGGCTATCAAAGATCCTTACAGTCGCTACACCAAATACCACCAGCCGCGCCCTGACACGGCCCGGAGACGTGGAGGGCGACGAAGGTGTCCTGACATACGAGAAGGCTGAAATTATGACCTCTTCTCGTGTATCAGTCGCTGGGAGCTCATCGCCTGCCTTGTCTGACACTGGAGGTTCTTTCGCGCTCAAGAGGTCGTCGAGTGTACACTCGGCTCGCCTCATCGACGTTGCTGGCCCCAAGAGTCCCACTGGATCTCGCTCCCCCTCGGCAGAGGCTGCGGACCGCATCCGTCGAGCGAGCTTGACCATCCCCACGAGCAGCAGTCTTTCTAACCAGGTCAACGCGGATAACGCCCAGGCAACGAAGACCACTGCGAACGCATCCCGCCCTGCTGCTGTCGTTCCCAAAAGCCGTTCTCCCGTCGATGGCATGCGAGGCTCGATCTCCAACGCAGCAACCATCTCAGAGTCAGAGGAGGAGACGGAACGGGACCGGTCCAGGGATCAGAGGACACCCAAGTATCCTGCTTTCCAGCCATCTACACCTACCGTCCCAGAGGCCGTATCAACCGAACGTAGACGACCACAACCCGTGTTTGGGTCCCCTCATCATTCGCCGACACTTCATCAGTCGTCCTCCGGGACCAAGGTGACGGTCCGCTCTCCAAGCACTACCGAGCCAGTACCTGAGGAGAGGCCTGCAGATATCCCCCGAAAGGCGCCTGGCCGGTATTCGTCTCGTGGTGAAAAGGTCCCAACCTCTCCAACTCACAGCATCGGCATGGTGTCGATTGAGCAATCAAAGACGAGGGACTCTGACGAAGATCTCGGCACAACCTCTCAGCCTGGGTCTGCTCCTCGTGCGATCCATACCTCTGGCTCATCTGCCTCTTCGGGCACGACAGGGCGCCTCAAGGCTGTCCGGACTTCAGAGGAGAATGCATCAAACCGCTCCGAAAACGTGGCCCGCAACTTTGAGGAGCTCATTCAGAGCAACCAAACAATCACCTACACACTGACGCCCGAGAACATGCGCGATATTGATGTGAGTTGCAGGGATCCCTGGAAGAAATCAGATGCTGACAAGCACAGTCCAAGCACTCGCTCGATGGGCCTCCTGCGAACAAAGGTCTTCGCAAGAGCGAGGATGCTCGGACTCACAACCGATCCCGCTCTTCTTCTGCTGCGGCCGATGTCAAGAAGTCATCACCGCATCACCGAGCTTCCGGGCTGGGTGATGACAGGATGAAAGGCCCAATGCCATCTCTCAGCGTAGGCGGCAAGTCGCGCCTGTCTGCTGCTCCCAGGGAGGCACGAGTGCCCAGTGAGTCAACCGCAGACTTTGCGGACTTCATCAAGTCGACTGGTCCTGCGGGAGATAACCGACCGGTAACCCTTCGAAATGTGAGCAACCCGCCCACCCCTACCAAGACCAGCTTCGATACCCGCCGTATTTCGTCGGCAAGCAACCGGAATCGCTATATGCCCCGAGATGCTGCCATGGATGCTCGGTCTGGTAACTCGGATCTAATCGACTTTATCCGGCAGGGACCTCCAGGTGTAAATAGCAACCGCATCCCCCGCAACATTGCGCCCTTCCGAGACACGGCCGACTCGGACGAAATGTCAGGGGCCGGCGGCGGACGAGCTATTGATGCTAATATCCCCGACATTCGATACAGCCAGGCCTCGACGCACGGCACTGACACGTCCATGCCGTCGATCCACTCGTCGGTCAACTCGCATACCGCTCTGCTGAAGAACAAGGGAGGCCATGCAGCGACCAGCAAGATGTTTGACGACGACGAAATGATGCCCAAGCGCAAGACCCGGCGCGTCAAGGATCCATATGCGATCGACTTTAGTGACGAAGAGGACGATTTCATCACGACCCCCAGACCTCCCGTTAAGAAGGAGGAGAGCTTGGCGGAATTCCTGCGCAACTACGAGCCTCCGCCGGAGCCTGTTGCCCCACCCATCTCGCACAAGGTGCCAAAGAAGAAGGCCAGCGCGCCGAGCCTCATTGGAAGGCTTACTCGTAGGGACAGCAGCCACTCGAGCGCTGTGCCCGCGTCAACACTTGGGAACGACACGCGATCCCTCAGCAGCCGAAGTGGCCTCAGGGGCTACATCCCTATCCAGGTCAGCATTCCACCAGGGTACGATAAGTACGGTCCCAAGGACTCGGGCTCATCTCGACCTTCACAGCCTGTGTCGTCGGCCTCTTCGGGACGAAGAGTCCCAATGAAGAAGTTTGAGCCGAGAGAAGCTGTATCCAACGTCTCCCGCACTTCAGACCTTGCCGCGTTCCTCCGCACCTCGGAGCCCCCGCCGGAGCCCGTCATCACGGGCCCCGTCAAGGAAGAAGGCAGCAGCTTATCCAAGATGTTCAGCCGTCGAAAGAAGTAGTCGTCGGCTGGAACTGTTCATACTTACGATGTCATCTACCACATGCAAATTTATGTTTTAGACGAGGATATATACGCTCACGAGCTCATGTACCTTCTAATTTCTAGTTTCTGGATTCAAATCCCCGGCTGTCTCTCGGCCCGGTCTTGGGACCTGGATTTACCCCCTTTTTATGTTTTGTCAGGCCGCCGTTGAGCGGCCGCCCCCCGTTTTGTCTTTCATACCGCCGGCCCGGGCTGTTGATATTGTCACATGGGCTTGAGATATCTACTCGTCAGTGATCTACCTACGTTGCTTGAAGAGGGTGGGGGAGGATGGGAAAAGGCATCCGCTGGCTTTTGATGTGGAAGAAAAAGGACTGGCACGAGCCGGGTTCGTTGGAGAGCAAGAGGAGGCGAAGGTCAACCAAGAGGCATGGAAAAGGGAGGACACAAGTGTATTTGTGGATATGTTTGAATTGATGATTCACCCTTGCTCCTCTCCGTCTCTCCATGTCATGTCCTTGGGCTGGACAAGGTCTAGATGGCGAGGGGGGACAAAGGTCATCATTGAATCTCGTTGATATATCCCAACACAAGTTTGATCCCAGCCTGACGTCTGTCTAGCGTTGCTATTAATAACCTTGTCCGGGCGGTTGGCATTATGATATCCCTCGCTTCCTAACCAACCACACCAATGAACTGTTTCACAATTGTTGATGTGCATTCTAGCTAGTCTTGGATCAGTAGCGTTCCATTATCCATTGCAAACGCTCGGCGTCTCCCATCTTCTCGAGCATGTCGGTCTCAGCCTTTTTGACATCAAAGTACCTGTGGACCAGGTCCGACCCCAGCAGATCGCACAGCTCGGCATCGCGCATCAGAGCGCCCAGGGCCTCCCTGACGCTCTTGGGGAGCCTCACGCGGACATTGAGCTTCTCCCTATCGGTGGAGGCCATGGCGGCGGGGTCGTCGACGCAGTCGCCCAAGACGAGGTCCTCCTTGTCGGTGACGCCCTTTACGCCAGCCAGCAGGACGGCCGACAGGGAGAGGTAAGGGTTGGCCAGGCCGTCCATGCACTTGAGCTCCCAGTGGCTGGCGTCGATCTTGCGCAGGGGCGTCTCGCGGTTCTGCGTGCCCCAGGCGACCCAGGTGCCGCCGGCCCAGCAGCCGTCGAGGACGCGGTCGTAGCTGGCCATGCTGCTGTAGGTGAAGGCGGCGATGGCGCGCAGGTGCTTGAGGACACCAGCGTAGAAAGGCTCGTAAACGTCCCGGTCGGACCCGTTCGGCGACGAGATGGACATGTGCACGTGGGCCGCGGTGCCGCAGGCCGTGGCGAACGGCTTGGGATGGAGCGTCATGCGGAAACCCTTGGCCGTGGCACAGCTGCTGATTACGTCGCGAGCGTAGAGGAGAGTGTCGACCGCCTCGAGCGCGGGGGCCTTGGGCAGGATCACCTCATACTGGCCGTTGGCGCTCTCCGGGTGCAGCATCTCGATGTAGACGCCTGCGACGTCGAGCTGCTCAACGGCGTCCTCGAGCACCTCAACCGCGGCCTCGTGCTCCATGGCCCGCCCCACCGACCACGCGTGCCCGTCGCCGTCTAAAGCCTCATACTTGTTCTGGTCCCCCCGGCGGAAGAGCATGAGCTCGATCTCGAACCCGAGGGCGAACTCGAGCCCCTGCTCAGCTGCCTTGGCCAGCGTCCTCTTGAGGAGGGACCGCGGGCACAGGGCCACGGGGGAGCCGTCCTTCTCCCTAAAGTCACCCATGACGGTGATGTGACCCTTGCGGGGGCCCAGGCGCAGCGTCTTCAGATCCGGGTGAAGCCTGTACTCCCCAGTGGGTGTGACGTTGGGCACGGGGACGTCGGTCTGGAGGAGGCCGAGGCCGGCCTTTGTCACGCCAAACGAGAACTCCTCCTCCTCGCCGCCGCCGCCGCTGCGCAGCATGGACCATACCCTGCGCATCGGGACGGCCCTCATCCGGGGCATGGCTGTAAAGTCGTTCCAGTACACGCGCAGGAACTTCGGCTCTTCCTTGTTCTTGAGGAACCGGGACAGCGTCGCGATGCCCTGTTGCTCCGAGGCCTCGAACCCCCGGCCAGAGTCTGGCGGCAGGGGCCGGAATTCTAACCCGAGGTCGTAGAGCTTGTTCGCGTTGTTGAAGAAGACGTCCCTGACCAGCTGCGCGGCCTGTGCCCAGGTCAGGTCCCCCTTGTGGACGTAGTCGACGAGGACGGTGTGCAGCACCTCCTTGACCTGCTCGACGGCCAGGGCGTATGTCTCTGGGAAGTAGTGGCCGTCTGTGCTCCAGAGAATCTTGGAGACGGGGCAGAGCTCGAGCATCTGGCGGACGACGCCCTCCTGGCCGTCGCGGCTCAGGAAGGGAAAGACCTCGCCAATGTCGGCGTAGACGTTTGCGTAGACGGTGGCAAGGTAGCCCGTCTCGCGGGCAAAGGGGTAGCCCGAGTGGAGTAGGACGATGGGGACTCCCGGATACGTCTTGATAAAATCCTGCAGATGGGCGGGCGACGACGTGGTCAGGGTGATGTCGTTGTCCCCCAGGCCCGTGTGGAACTGGATAGGCTTCTTGTGGTCGTCCTCGCCGTTCTGGATCACGCCCGCCAGGATGTGGACGAAGTAGTCGTTGAGCCCCTCGTGCTCAAGCCTCGTGAAGGGCTCGGCTCCGTCCGTCTTTCTCTCGTTAAAGATGGCCTGGAACTTTTCCATGAGGGCCTCGAGGTCGGTGATTTGGGTGATAGCCAGGCCCGTCCGGTAGCAGATGACCGACTTGAAGCCGACGATCTCGGGGTCGTCGAGGCTGTTGTAGATGGCGTCCATGAAGTTCTCGACGGCTCCCGAGAAGGCCTCGGACGGGTGCGAGAACTGCGCGCAGGCCTTCTCGATGGACTCGGCCGCCACCTCCTCGATGCGCACGATGCGCTTACTCGGGCTCCTGGTGAAGGCGTCCAGCTGGTGGTAGGGCTCAACATGGGCCGAGCTGCCCAGGCCGTCGTCGACGAGGACACTCTCGATCCCCGCGAGGCATCTCCGGGTCCACTCCTCGTAGTGGTTGCCGGTCTGCTGCTTCCTGGCGATGGCTGCCTCGACCGCCTCCCAGGTGGGCTTGGTGCCGAGGAAGGAAGACAGCTGCTTCACGGCGCGGAGGTGCGCCAGCCCGGTCCGTGAGGCGTCCAGGGCATCGCCGTTGGCCTCGGTCGCGATGGACAGGAGAGGGTGCTTTTTGACGGCGCTCAGCTTGAGCAGCGGGTGGGCGTGATGGTCGATGATAGGCGTTGTCTGGATAGCCCGGCGGAGCGTCTCCTCCGTGTCGTCGACCTGGTCCGCCGCCGCCATCTTTTTCAGCGGGAGGGAAGGCATACCTAGTTGGCTGATTAACAGCTAAACAAACTGTCCCTATAGATGAAACCAGGTTCCAGCAGCAGCAGTAGCAGCAGAGGACCAAAAAAAAAAGAGGGAAAAGAAAAGAGATGAAGGAATA
This sequence comes from Fusarium albidum, assembly GCA_013618265.1. NCBI lineage: Eukaryota > Fungi > Ascomycota > Sordariomycetes > Hypocreales > Nectriaceae > Fusarium > Fusarium albidum. The sequence continues at coordinate 15,981 of JABFEP010001709.1, forward strand.
AATAAAAAGAAGAAAGAATAAAAAGAAGGGATAAGGTTAATAATTAGAAAAAAGGGTAAGGAAAGAAAACAAATAAA
>JABFEP010001711.1:0-10357 GCA_013618265.1 Fusarium albidum
CCCCCTCATCCTCTCCAGCCTCCCCCATCCCGCCTATGTGGGTATGTTGCAGTGATGACTTGGTGTAAGAGCTTGAGACGGAGATGGTGTGAGGGCAAAACAAAGAGAGAAGCGAGAAACCAAAGAGAGAGACAGGCAGACAATAGGACAGCAAAGAGTTTGGCCCCCGGTATCCGTACTTATGTGGCCCTGCCCCCCTGGGTAACACGGCACGGTGCGGGAGCTGTCTTGAGAGTCAAGCCGCAACAAGGCACAGCACAAAGTTCTGCCCCCCGGGTGGCCAAAGTGGCTGACCCGGGCTTGAGAATGCAGATGCCGGGCCCTGACTTGTGCCTTGATTCGCGTTCCTCGTTCCTGGCCCGGTGAGGAGAGCCACATGGTCCTGATTCGTGCCCACAAGCCACAGCCCAAAAAACCTCGTCATCTCCCAGCACAGCGATATCCGGGGCAGCAGGGACCAGATCATTCCAATCGCCCCGGTGCCCCTGAGGGTAGAATAATGTCAGACGCCGTCGAACAATCGCCCGAAATCCAAAATCCAGAATCACGCCTTCTCGCTTGTTGACCCAGTGCTCTGGTGCCGGCAACCCGGATCCCAGAGGAGAAAACATTTCTAGCCATTCATGTTTCTCATCTTTTTTCCTTTGTCCGTCCGCCCCCAAACGACTCGGCCTTGGGCCTCTTTGGTCTCCTTCCCGCCAAGCGCCCGCAAGCCCTGGGAATTGTCCGTGCTTTTTTAAGTCTTGGGCGATCTGTCTGTCAGTCATGGATTTGCCCCGGCTTTTGTCTAGCTCCTTTGTGGTCGCAAGTCTAGAGCAGAGAGAGGGTGGGTGGTCGGTCTAGAGGCTGACTGTCACTGTCATGTTGTTGCTGAGCACCATCAGCGTGGGCGGCAGCTCGTTGCACAGCACCTCCACGTCCGACAGGTACTGCACCGTCGACATCTCGTCCAGGCTGGTGCCCTCCGAGGGGATCGGGAGCGTGCTCAGCAGGACCGCCGTGTCCTTGGAGTGCTGGCGCATCAGCTCGTTGAGGATCAGGTGCTGCGCCCTGCTCGGCAGCTCGTTGAAGGACAGGTCTGCCCCTTGTGTCGTGCACGCCGACCCTGCCTCCTCGTCCTCCTCGTCCACCCGCGGACCCAGCCTGTACCTCTCGAGCATCTCGGGGATCCGCAGGCCCAGCTCCCCGTGCCCGGGCCCGGCGGTGGATCCCTGCGAGTTGCGCCGCGATTGATAGCGCGAGTGACTTGCCGACTGGGAATGTGAGACGGGTTGCTCCGCAAACGAGATGGTCCTGGTGCCCTCATCGTCACCTGCAGAGACTCTGGTGTCGGGCATGGGCCGGCTCGAGAACTTTCCCAGCGACGACTGTCTGGAGTAGGTCGGCCGCTGAGGAGGATCGGCGGCCAAGGCCCTTGGCGTCTCCGACTCGGAGCCCGAGGGCGGCGCGAAGCTGATTGTCGACCCCCCCGCCTTAGAGGTGACCTTGGTCTCTGGCACGGGCCGGCTGGAGAACCTCACGGCTGACGACTGCCTCGAGAGGTTCGGCCTCGCGGGCGTGGTTGTGCCGCTGGGGTGCAGGCGTACAGTGTCCTCTCTCGGCGGGCTCGGCGGGCGTGAGCGAGCCTCCGCGACCGATGGACCTGAGTTTTCTCGTGAACCCAGAGACGGGAATGGCTCTAGCTGGGCGGCCGTGCTGGGCGCGCGCGATTGACCTGGCGGCTGTGACCCAGCTCCGTCGGGTGTGGAACGGGAAGCTGCCCTTTGCTGTGTCCCCGGTCCGACGCCCTTAACTGTCGCCGACGATGACATTGTGCCGTACGAGGTAGCGATGCGATCTCCAGAATTGGTGGATGTGCGCCGCAGGGGATGCCAGTCCACAGAGTTCCCATGCCCCTGACGATCTGTGCCCGATAACAGCGGCCGTTTCGCCGGATCGCTTGGACCGACACTGTCCTCGTTATCCATCTCGTTGGCAAAACTATACCCGTAGCCCATCTCCTCATCGAGATCTGTTGACAAATTCTCATCCATCTCTTCATCTTCGCTGCTCGTCTCGTCCAACGTATCGTCGTGGAGGTGATGCGTGTGAATGCCCATGTTTACACCCATCTTGGAGAGCATCCCGATGGCGGGTCGTTTGGGCATCTCGGGGACTTCTGCTGTGCTTGCGCGACGCCGCTCGTGCACCTCCTCGTGTGGGTTGTACACGCCGGGTCGTCCAAATGTAGAATCAAGGATGTGTGCGAGATGGTGCGCTTCCTGCGCCGACGTCATGTTATCTACGCGACCCCGGAACATCTGGAGGTCGTCCCACCACTCTTCGTCCCGCAAGGTATCGTTGACGACGATCTCCCAGTCCATATCATGGCTGATGCCGTGTATGATGAGCTCATAAGTATTCAGGTCGCCCGACGCCAGACAAAACACCTTGACTTCGGCGTCAATCCGCAGCTTCTCGAGAAGAGCAAGGACCCGGGCGTGCTCTTCGTGAACCTCGTTCTCATACTCGACAAACACCATGACTCGTAGAGTGTACGCATGCTTCCAGGCCTGAACACTATGGAGTATGTGACCAAGCTGCAGAATGAGTGTGTCTGGTGTAGGCCGTGTAAGCATTAGTCTCCCCGCCGGATGCAGCTACTCACATGTGTCAAAGTTGGTCGTCAGCAGACTCTTCCCCTCGGCCGTGACTTCGGCAGACATTTGGATGGGCCACAGATCAATGTACTTCTTGTTATTAGTTCCGTCCTTCCTCGGCGTTTCCAGCTTATCGAAGCCACACCCAACGGCGATATTGAGACGATAACGGAGGGCGAGATCTTCCAAGATGGTCAAATACTGCGTTGGGGACATCATGTCCTCGGTCCGGATCACGTCTGTTGGGAGGGAACCCTCCAGGAGCCTCGCCGACGTGTCCCCTCGTCGCCGCCGAGGAGCCTTTCCGTCAGCTTTAGGGGGCCGGCGCATCTGCGTTGTGGGCGACACGGGCACATCGGGTACGCGGAGCTTGAGGTTTGACTTTCGCAGCTCGTCCATGTTGTAGAACCCCAGCACGGCAATGTTGGGCCGCATGCCGCCGAGCCCGGCCGACAGGATCAGGTTGCGGATGCCCCAGGTGATGGTGGGGGACATGGTGAGCTGCACAAACGCCTTGATTCTGGAAAACTCGGAGATGTAGTTTGTCCAGGCGTGCTGCTGCAGCCTCGCCTCGTGGACCCCGGAGTTGAAGTCGTCCGTCACAATGACATGGCCGAGGATGTAGAGCGAGCCCTTCTTGAGCGAGTTGCAGAACTGGATGAGCCTGGTCTGGCGCCGCGGGTCGTTGATGAGAAGGATGATGTGCGGCCGCCAGAACTTGATATGCTCTGGCTTGAGCCGCAGGAGGTACTTTCTCACCTGGTGGTAGATGAGGTTCTGCGACACGTCGCCCCAGTGCTTTGGGGGGCTGAGGTAGTGGATCAGCAGGAAGAGCAGGACCAGGACCGAGATGGCAACGGCAGCGTAGGTCTCGTCGATGAAGAACATGGCAAAGGCTGACAGGATGCCCGCGGTGAATGCGGTCTGCCAGTTGAAGAACTTGAAGCTTGGCCGGAAGTTGGGAGCAGACCCGATCTTGAGCAGAAAGCAGGCCAGGTTCATGACGAAAAAGGTCATCTGATAGCCCATGGAGATGAAGGTGGCAATCTGGTTCAGGTCGGCCAGGAGAGCCACCTGAGCGATGGCATATGTCAGCAGGAGGGCATAGATGGGCTCATCGCCATGCTTGGTGCCCTTGCTGAAGAAAGACAGGCCCGGGAGGAGCTTGTCTCGCGCAAACGCCTGGAACAGCTTGGCGGCACCGATGAGGCCCATGAGGGCGGAGAAGAAGGTGACGGCGCACTCGCCGGCCAGGATGATGGGCTGGGACAGGTTCGTGAGCGAGATAGCATTCGGGTTTGCCAGGAAAGAGTTGTGGGTAGTGCTCGCGGCAAGCGAGAGGATCACAACAAAGTAGACGATGAAGGTGGTCAACATGGCCCAGAGGGTCCCGTGGGGGATGGCCCTGCTCGGGTCCTTTAGGTCCCCCGACATTGAAGCACCCGCGAAGATGCCGGAAGTAGCTCTGAAGGAGAGTTAGTCAGGACGCATGCAAGATGGCAAAGTCTGATGTCAGGCCATACGGGAAAAGAATACCAAACAGGTCACGGAATGTCTCGAGGCCTCTAAACTCGGGGCTGCCAAAGTGAGGAAGAAAGTTATCCGTCAACGTGTCAAAGCTCGGGCCAGTAAAGTGAATCCCCAGGGCATCATCCCGAAATGGGGTCTTGAAGATTGCCGAGATGGGGATGCTGATGATGGCGAGACTCAGAATCACGATCAAGGCGTTTGACGCTCTGGAGAAGGTCGCCGACCCCAGAAAGCAGAGGCCGGTGCAGAAGACCAGGGCAGCCGTCTCGAGGCCGTATCCCGTCCAGTACCCCTGGGGAAAGGCCTGGCCCAGGTTGAGCCGGATGCAGTCGATGAGACCGACAACGTTCATGCTCGCGTTGAGTACCTGGGCGAGGTAGAAGAGGATGCCGATGGAGCCGCCAAACTCGGGGCCGAGCGAGCGCGAGATGAGATAGTAAGCTCCGCCGCCCTTGACCTCGCCGTTTGACGCAATGGCAGACAGGGAGAGAGTCGTCAGCAAGTCAATGCAGTAGGCTGTGACGAGGAGGCCTAACAAGTATCGTGGTCAGCATTATCTCGAGCTACATGATCCAAGGAACTGACCGAGAATGCCCATGAAGCCAATCTTGCCAATGATGATGCCAAATCGGAGGAACATGAGAATGCTCATAATGTTGAGGAAGACGGGGATGTAGACACCAGACACGGCGCCCAGCTTGGTGCTATGCCTGTGCTCCATCATGACAGACGCCCGTCTATCATGAGAACTACCATCGCTGGCCGGTGAGTGTCCAACCCCGCCTCCGTCGGCGAGGCCCTTGCCGTTCGGCTGGTGAGGCGTCGTCATGATGTAGGCCAGGAACCGAGATGAAGGCCCAGCCAGACGAGTTGATCAGGAGCGAGGACGGTCGGGCGTCAACAATCGAGGGCGCATCCAGAGAACTGAGGGACAGACCTGGGACAGATAGCAGAACAAAGCAGCAAGTAGTGCAAGGAGGAGGGGTTGGTAGCACAGGTATGATATGTTGCACGATTGGGCCGGTAAAATCAGGCGATAAATGGTTAGTCCAGCTAGCAGAGCATTTGCCTTGCCCTTTCCAAGCTGAAGCCCTCCCCGCGCTGCATGAGGGTGTGGGCGGGCAGTGTGGTCAGTGTGGTCAGTGTGGTGATCGAGGTGGAGAGGAGAGCGCCGCTCACTCTGGCGCAGCCGCAAATCCGCTCGGCAGGCGGCCGTGGATGGCCCATCAGTTACGTACCGGATGGGGGATCAACGCCAATAGAAGCCACCACTTGACCGGCACGGAGGCTTTCCAGGTGGTAGCCCTGGTGGCCAGGCTGCTACCAGGGTGGGTTGACATGGGCCTTTTTCCTCGCTCGTCTTTAGGGGTCGACGGGCCCAAAACCCCCGCTAAATTCCAGCCCAGCGTCAACTTTCAGCTTGGCCCAAAGCCAGCTTTGACACGGGAATTGTAGCAGCTAACGCTAGAGCGGGCATTTCCGTGAATTGACCTTTCGTGGTGTCATGATCTTGCACATCTTGTTCACATTCGAGGTTCGGGGGCGGGCCTTTCTCTCTCACTCTCTCACCGAAAATCAAGAGAATTAAAATCAAGTGGAGTTCCTCCGCAGCCGCAGTATCGCGATACGCGCTGCAGAATGCAGATGCTGCTGAATGACGTAGGCCGGGGCTGGGCGGAGAGTGGAGATGTTGTTCGGGATGCCATCCCTGGTTATCATATCGATCATATCGAGGAGCGGAGAAGGCGGGGGAACGGATCGAGATGATAAAGGGCAAAGGGTTGGGTATATGGTCTCTGCTGACCTGAAAGCCCCTGAAGAGGAGGGGTTTATCGCGGTAAATAGAAACGCATTGGACCTCGAAATGGGCCAAGTCGGGAATGGCTTCACATGTCAGACTTGTTTGGTTGGCCATTCTCCGCGATTCATCCATCTGACCCCAACCTCCGCAATGGCCGGGCCGTGACCCCCACGAGCGTGACTGCCCGCTGTGGCAGAAACGCGCCCGCCTCGCCCGTCAGAATCGTGCATGCAGGATATGTACGTAGAATATTCAGCCACAGATTTAGAGGTTGATGCTCCCAGGTCCCTTTGAACAAAACGCTCAACGGTACGGATAGAAATCTCCATTACCGGCCATGCAGACCGTAGGTTTTCAACGGGCTAATGAACTGCCGTCTGCATAGGTAGGTCATAGCCAGCTCAACTCAGCACTCGCGGCTTCGGGCACCTCCAAGTTTTGACTCAAACCCAGACCTCAATACGACACAACTCTGGCACATGCTGGACCTTTGCTTTTTGTCTCGGTAGAACCCAACAGAACATATAATCCGGAATTCGTCGCGTATCATTCTTGACTCGTGAACTGGAACAAAATCCCCTTATCGTCCCCAGACTCTGCCTCCTTCAACTCCAATCACGATTTCCAGCAGGGACGGGATTCCCAGTGCCTCTCACTCCCCAACACTGATTCGCCCGCCTAGCCCGCCTGTAACGTCCCGCGGCAACCCCAGCGCCCAGCGGGCTGCACCGTCCGCTAGAGCACCCTAGCCCTTGGAGGCCGGCATCTGCCTTAGTCACCAGACCAAAAACTGCGCCTGCCCCAGCCAGGGCTTCAATCCCACCAGCCAGGGCAGGGCAGGCAGCTTCCCACCTTCTCAAAGGGCACCAGCTGAGAGAACCTCGGAAAGGCCTTTATCTCTCGCTCGCGCTCTCTCTCCCCCCCGTCAATTGACTCTCGTCATCTGAGCCAACGTCCGACCCTCCGTCTTACATCTGTCCTCGCGACTCTTTCGGTCATCATTCTTTGTTCGTCATTGTTTTTGCTTACCCGCATACTTCTCTGCTCTCTTTTGTCTTATCAGTATCGCTGGAGGAACCTGGCTCCTGCGTCATCTCTGGTTGCCACGCCCTCCAGCCCCGTCCTCCAAGCTTCCGCGAAGCCTTGCGATAAGGCCTTTCTCGACCTGAACCACCACCAAAATGGACTCGCCGTCGAGAAATCCCTTTGATCAACCGCCCAGGTCGTCCTCGCCGGCTGGCGGCCAGCCCCGTTCATATTCCACGTCTGTTCCTCGAGCCGACTTGACGGCGCGTCTTGCTTCTCCCATCCCACAACAAATTAATACGCCGTCTCCGAGGGGGGCCTCACCTCGCCCCGATGCAGCCTCGCGCTCCGATGCCCTTGACGATCTAACCCCCCTGCCTGGGACTGGCACAAGTGTTCAGGGCCCTGGCGTATCTGCCCTCGCCGCCGCTCTCTCCAACTCTCTAGGTCAGTCTCCTCCGCGACACGGAACCCCGGGGCGACTCGGCACCCCACCGATCCGATCCCAGTCTCCGCTCCTCGGTGGCCGTGGCTCAGGCCCCCCAACCAACTACGGCTCTTTCGATTCGAGATCGCGGCCTGCTTTGGGCACTAGTGCGCCGTATGAGGACCCCGAGATCGTGAAGCGCCATCTTGTCCAGCCGTCGGATGAGAACTCGGTGTCGGAAGAGTCCTCTGTGAAGGGAGCGGCCAAGGGAAAGCAGCCCGCCGAGATCGGCGGCGCCGGCCTCAACGAGGACGAGTTTTCGAGCCTGCGGTTACAGGGTGGCGACGTTACCCGCGGCATCTACAAGTGGACCGAGCAGGCAGAGGCCAGGGCCAAGAACCAGCGCAGTAAGAGCTTTGACCTGGGCAGGCCCGAGCCCGAGGCCGAGGTCCTCGACATCAACTCGATCAAGGTGCCCGGCGGCTTCCGACGAAACCACCTCCGCCGCATTGCCGGGAGTCCAAACGGTCAGAGGGGTCAGCTTGAGGATGGCTACGCCTCTCCGGCGCCGGGTGAGCAGAGGCTGTTCACGTCGAGCTTCCTCGAGTTCCTGTCGATATTCGGACACTTTGCCGGTGAAGAGCTGGAAGAGGATGATGAGGATCTCGGGCCCAACGAGTACTTTTCGTCTGGCGACGATACGGACGCTTACGATTCCGAGGACGAGCGTGAGCCGATGGAAGACAGTGCTCTGTTGACCCCGTCGAGGCGCAGGCGCAAGCGGAAGGTCCGCGGTGGCAGCGGCAACAACAGCCCCATGAACGCGGCCCTGCTGCTGCTCAAGTCGTTTGTGGGAACCGGCGTGCTGTTCCTCCCCCGGGCGTATCTCAATGGAGGCATGCTCTTCAGCAACCTGGTGCTCCTGTTCGTTTCCGCGCTGAGCTACTACTGCTTTGTGCTTCTCGTCTCGACCCAGCTGCGCGTTGGAGGCTCCTTCGGTGACCTGGGCGGTGCTCTGTACGGAAAGTGGATGCGCACCATCATTTTGGCGTCTATTGTCATCAGCCAGATCGGATTCGTGGCCGCCTATACCGTCTTCACTGCGGAAAACCTGCAGGCGTTTATCCGGGCTGTTTCGAACTGCAAGTCGTCGATCAGTGTTCCTTGGCTCATCCTCATGCAGATGATCATCTTCCTCCCCTTCTCCCTGCTAAGAGACATTGGCAAGCTGGGGTTTACGGCTCTCGTTGCAGATGCCTTCATCCTCGTCGGGCTCGCCTATCTACTCTACTATGACATTCTGACACTCAACACGGAAGGCATTGCCGACATCATCATGTTCAACCAGAAGGACTGGACCCTTTTTATCGGCACGGCGATCTTTACGTTTGAGGGCATCGGCCTCATCATCCCCGTCCAGGAGTCGATGCGACACCCCGAAAAGTTCCCGCGGGTCCTGCTCATCGTCATGATCATCATCACGGTCCTTTTTATCGGCATGGGCGCCATCTCGTATGCTGCATACGGATCCCACACGGAGACTGTGGTGCTCCTCAACCTGCCGCAGGATAACAAGATGGTCAACGGCGTGCAGTTCCTCTACTCGGTGGCGATCCTGCTGTCGACACCGCTGCAGATCTTCCCGGCCATCCGTATTGCTGAGACAGAGTTGTTCACGCGCAGCGGCAAGTACAACCCCTACATCAAGTGGCAGAAGAACATCTTCCGATTCTTCGTGGTGATGCTATGCGCGGCCATTGCATGGGGCGGAGCAGACCACCTTGACAAGTTTGTGGCGCTTGTGGGCAACTTTGCCTGCATCCCGCTCGTCTACATCTACCCGGTAAGTTGACCTGCCTTGTTCACCGTCTGTGATTCTCCCGCTGACGTCACTAGCCCATGCTTCATTTCAGGGCCATCGCGCGGTCCAGGTTCTGGAAATGCTCTGACGTGATCCTCTGCGTGTTTGGGTTCATCGCCATGGCGTACGCCACGAGTCTTACCGTCGTGAGCTGGGCAAACGCGGAGCCCAAGGCTCCCGGATACTGCGACAAGAAGGGGACGGGATTCTGAGGTTTACATTCATTGTCAAGGGGGAGTGAACATGGTTCGGGCGATGGGAGCATGAGCTGAGAGAGGGAAGGGGAGCCGCGAGGCTTGTGGGATGATTGGAATAGCAGAGATTGTCATTTTCCTGCATAGCATTGTGGTTATAGAAAGTAGCATTTCGGGTTGGTGATGGAGGGAGTTGGAAGATAGCGCAGTATCTGTAGTAGTTTGTAGATTATGACAGCCCTTTTTTCAGCGGTCACCCGTCTCTCATCATTTGGGTCTTTCACATCGTCATGTGTTGTATTTGGTTGACCAATGCTTCTCTGCTGATTTGGCGTCATGGTTTGCGGCACATGGTAGTGGGGGCCGGCTCTTGGTGCCGGAACGGAAAGTGGGGGATCAGGTTTATCATGGGGCCGGGATCTCGGAGACCGAGGCCGGGGGGTTCCACCGATGATGAAATGCATGCACCTAGAAAAAAAAGGGCGCCCAGTCATCTATCAATTGACGTCTGTCCCTCACGATACCATGCCATCCCGACGGTCGCCAACGCCCACCCTCGCCCGCCGATGCCTCTCCAGCTTCTTCTTCTCCTCGCCGGCGTCCCGACGTGGATTCGCCCAGCACAATAAGCACCGACAAGCAGCTCGGCCACCGCCGCCGCCGCCGCCGTTCAACACGGTCGCGACGTGTCCGGAGCCGACGTGCGGGTGCGCCGAGATGCCTCCCATGCCGGAGGGTCTGCCGCTGGACCGCGAGGGACCTCTGAGGGGGGCGATAGCAGGGTACGCGGAGCAGGTGCTCGTGTGCACGGGGAGGACGGATTGGCCGTCTAGGATAGAGGATGAGAGCGGGGGGGATAATCTGGCGGCGGATCTAAAG
>JABFEP010001712.1:0-10729 GCA_013618265.1 Fusarium albidum
CCACCAAAGAGGCAATGGGAGAACATCTACGCGGCGGCCGGCCGCTCAAGAAAAAACCTCCTACTGCAGCCCCCTTCCCCAGCGCGCCACTTTATCGGCCGCATCGGTTGTGCTTCCCCAGCAAGGCCCTCCACCAGACATGGGCATTGACAGAACGCTCGACGGCACTGCGCCTCGCTCTGGAGCGGTGGGCCCACGTCCACTCAGTGTAAGCCCTCTGCCATTGATGCAGTACGGGCGCACCTTCCTGCTGCGCAGCTCCCGCAACTCGGGGTGCGGCCACGACGAGGGACCAGGTCCCGCTGATGGGGCGACTAAGCAGTGGTGTCGCCGCTGGAGCCGAGACGGGAGTCGTGGACGATGAGACTGAGGGGGCGCTGGCGGGCTAGGAAGGGCTGGCGGAGTTCATGGGTTGGGATGACGGTAGACTCGTTTAAACCCAGCTGATATGAACAGGCCGACAGACTTTTGGGGACTTAGGCCGGTAAAAGTCTGATAGAAACAAGGCTCTTAGAAGGCAGAGACAAAAATATCGTCTTGGTTGTCACTGGATTTAAAGCACAGTTGCTCTGAATGCTGTGAATTCCCATTCGCCTGCCTCTTGTTTTTGAGCAACCCCGTGTAGAACTACTTTAGCCGTGTCAACGCCGCTCCGATATTGACTATACAGTCCGCGCAATGCGTCCCAACCACCCCTGTATTCATCGGTAGAGCCCGTCATATTCAAGAGTCCTGAACAAGGGTAGGAATATCATCCACCTGGGCCTTGCCGTGCAGGATGGCGTTCACAGCTGTGAACAGGGGGTATTCTGACTCCAACCCTCTCGCCTTCAAGAAGCTGTTGACTTCTTCAGCCGTCGTGGTACCCTGGATCTTTTGACCGTTAAGATCCTGCTTCTCGACCTCCTGGACTGAGATTCCCTTTTCCACAGCCTTCTTGGCGCAACGGAAGTTGCGGCCACCGGAGCAAGAAGTGATCAGATCAGCTACGCCCGCAGACGACTCGGTGAAGGTTGCCGTGTGCACTGTCTCACCAAAGAACTCCTTGCCAAACTTGACCATCTCCATCAGACCTACGCGCATGATGGCAGCCTTTGCGTTGTCACCCCAGCCACGGCCATCGACGAAACCAGCCGCGAGGGCGACCACGTTCTTCAGAGCACCGCTCAGAGACACACCCGCAACATCAGACACCAGCTGGACGTGGAAGTACGGTCGGTGGAAGAGCGTTCGGAAGCAGTCTTGATCCAGGGGGGGATAGTCGGCAGGCATGGCGGTCAGTTTCGTCTTTGACTCTCGGCCGCGGACGTCCCTGTGGCGCATGTCGGGGAGCTCGCCGATCGTGGGGCTTGGGCTTCCGTTCCGAGGCGAGGGCGCTCTGCTATTGTCCAACGCCGGCGGGTCGTACGCAATGGTCGTCTCTGACCACTTCTCCTCAGCAATCTCGCGGGCCAGGTTGGCACCGCTCAGGGCACCGCAATAAATGCCGAGCCCGTCGCCGATCCACTCGCTAAAGAGGCTGATGCCGTCATCCGTGACGTTAACACCCTTGATACAGCTGATGCCGCGAGCATAAGGCAGGATATGTCCGCTGATCTGCTTGCAGACGTTGGCAATGAACTGGTGGGGCAGGTTGAAGACCAGGATGGTGGAATCCTTGACAGCGTCGTGGATGGAGGGATTGGCGATGAGGTTGGGCGGCAGAGCAATGCCCGGCAGGTACTTGACGTTCTCGTGATGCTTATTGATCACCTCTGTGAGCTTCTGGGGCTTGTCGCCAACTGCCTCGTCATAGCACTTGGAGTCCTTGGAGACGGTCACGTCTTCCTCAAAGACCCACATCTGGACCTCTTCCTCAAAGAGGTCCGTGTTTGCGCGGGTGTTCTCGGCGAGAATTTTGGCAATGGTCGAACCCCTGCAGCATCGTTCACGTTCCGTTAGCAAAAGCTGCACGCACAGAGCCGGATTGGGGCGGTCAATGGGTGCTGTGCGTACCAATTGCCGGATCCCACAATGGTCACCTTGTGCTTCTTCTGATGCCCGCCCAAGCTCGCCATGTTGCTGAATGTCGCCGCGGAGTAGTGGCGTGTAAAAGGGAGTGTTCTTTTGGCTTTTGTCAAGACTGAGAAGCATCTCACGACGCGGGAACAGAACATGCGGGAGCCAAGATGAGAAGGGCAGCAAGAAGGAAGAAGCAACAGGAGAGACAGGGCGAGAAAAAGCTTGTGACGGAGGGGTAGGCCGGTAGCTAATATATGATGGGTTTTGTTCTGGACCTCAGGCTCAGCTTCCCAAGGTTGTTGAACCCTGGAGCAAGCCACAATGACGCAGGGCAGAAAGTGGCGGGTGTCACCGCCTTCCACAAGCAGGCAAGCGTCCCATCAAAACGCATCGATATCCGGGACAGGGGCGCCTGGCAGGCCCGGCAGGTCCTAGGCACGGGAGGTGGGATCGGAGGCACCGACCTCCGACCGGCCGAGGCGACAATCACATGCCAACAGGCCAGGGCCGTTGAACAAATCCATCAGGGAGCTCAGCGTCCAAGTGTGGGCATTTTACATGTGAAGCTTCTGTCCAACGTTCCAAACAGGGGTCCAGGGCAACCAAGCCTAGGATCTTCGGAACCAGGGGCGATATTGCATGCAGCACCATCCAGGAACGGGACCGAGCCCCGTTGCTAAACATTAACGACCGCGGGCCGATCCTGATCCCTGGGTTGCGGCTGGCGACAGTCGCGTGACGGCTCATGCCGTCGACGTTGAGGATCATGAGTTTCCGGGCCGGGGGGAGCCAGTTACGAGGTATGGGTTTACGCAGGGCATGCTGGCGGGATCCTGTTCCTTGAGCGTGATGCAGGCTATAGCCGAGATAGCCATCCTGCCATCACATTGACGCCGAGGATGCATAGCATGCTACATCAATATTGTCCAGAAAAAAAAGCACTCGGCTTTGATGCACGCCAAGTAAGACTCAACAAGACCCATTCCCGCGACCAGTTTCGCCCCAACCATCTTTGTGTTACGCCACTCCCGTCCCCTTCGCCCGTATCCGTTGATGTCTCGGATGGTCAGCTTAGTGAAGGCATGTCCTGGAGTTGTTTGTGGCAGTAGGCGTGGTACAATGCATCAAATAATTGAGTGAGAGAGACCTGGCGACGAATCAAGTCATGATGAATGTACTAGGTATCCTGGTGTTGTGCAAATTGAGAGCTCCTGATCCCAACCATGAATAAATACTAGTGGCGATGTGCCATGTGCGATGGGTAAGGTGTTCTTCCATCTGCTGCTCATTCAAACTCACTAAGCAAAACAACCTTTTCCTCGTCCACGTGCGGGAATCTCTTGAGCATTGCAGACAGCGAACGAGTCCGCCTGTGGCTTTTGTCTCCCCCAGTGTCTTCAGTCCTTTCGCCATCCCCAAATACAGGCTTGAAAACGCTGTCATATATCATCCAAGTCACGGTGAAGAGAACAGTGACGGTGATGGCCAGCCATCTGGGTATCTTGCCGTCCTTGTCAGCTAGAACCTTGGACAGTGACATGACCGTCAAAAACATGACTGCGCTGGTAAGCAGAAGCAAGGCCGCTCCGATCCGCTGTCTCCAACTCGTCATCGTGTAGGGCTGGAGCGAGTACAGCCAGCGTTGATAGCCGTCGGGGAGATCGTGCTCCTGGGCGCCATCCCGGAGCAGATTCAAGTAGCGCGCACTCGGCTGCGCGTAGTCGGGTTCCCGATGGGGGCCGACGAGGAAGCGGTACCACCACTTCTTCTTGCGGGGGTCGTCGGGGAGATCGGGCTCGGGGATCTGTGGCGCAAAAAGCGTCTGCGCCAGGAACGGCTTGGGAAGCTCTGGGAAGGGCTTCTCTGGGATTGAGACCCTGGGCGGGATAGGGAGACACGGCACCACAATCTCCTTGTAGCCCACCCCTCCGCCCTCGGTGCGGATAATGGTCCTGTAGTCCTCCTCCGTCACCTCATACACAACACCGACGAGTCCCTCATTCCATGTCGCCGCTGCATGCGGAGGCTGAGGCGGGTCAAACGGAGGAGGCTTGATCGGAGGGATTTTGGGAGGCAGCTTGGGCTTATCGGGGAGCTTCCTGAAGCCGACATTCGCGAAGCACGGCTCCCGATAGGGAATCCCGGGGAGGTTGAACTTTAGCTCCAGCGTTGGCACCGAGACGTTCACCTGTGACAGAGGGCGGATGCCGCGCGCTCCAAGGAAGGTCTCGGCCGCGAGGTTGGACCCGTAGGCGAGATAGAGATGCGTGCTGGGCTTTGGGCGGTCTTTATCTTCATTGGGCTCCTGCGCAGCCTGCGCCAGACGGGCATTCGAGGTGCGAGGGATCGAAGCTATGGGCGGATACTTTTTCGGGGCGGGTCGCTGAAGCAAAACGCAAAGCTTGCGCAACGCGACGCAGGGGCAACTGTCGACGTTGGACTTAGCGTCGCCACCGTCGCGGGTGGAACGGCTCTGCTTCGACATGGCGAGTGAGGTGAGTGCTTTGGCGGGTTCGCTTACGGTGGGTGACCTTCTGGGCCGTTTTCAAGTGATCGCTAGGCCTCTCTGTTCCTGTCAGGTGGCCCAGGAACCCGTAACAATACAAAAGGGCGATGGAAAGATCGAGTATATCGAAGCCAGCGATGTCGTCGTACAGTAATGCCCATGCGGATGGAGAGATATTTAAGTGGCCGATGGTCCGGGGGGAGGATGGATCTGTGACGCGGAGCTGGCGGACTTCTCCACTAACGCCCCGGCTCCCAAGTCCGCCGCTGAGTGGACCAATGTGCTGAATAATGGCCCCGCGCCGCGCGCGTGTTGGTGATGATGAGACTCTCCGACGACCCGGATCGGATCGACAGGATGGCCGAAATCCGTTTGCTCTAGGGTTTAAGTTTGTCATGATAAGTTGTGCCGTTGATACTGCAAGCAGGGTGTGGAGCTGGTCGAATCCCCAATCCCTGCCACTGGGATGCATCATGTACTGCGAGCTCTGTGATATGGGCTTGGTGGTGCATAACTACTATTTAGATGGAGTCAAGGTCGATCTTCCGTACTCTGAAAATCGATAATATTACTCGGTACTCCGTAGGTAGTTACGCAGTACTATCCGTATGAAACGGAACATCGCGCAGGAGATATAATGGCTTACCAAGCGATATCCGAGAGCTCTCCACAGACCTGTCCTTTGCGGAGATTAATTAACGAGGTATTCTAGGCTCTTCAACCCCTGTCCTGTCTTGTGCGAATGCTAGGCTCCATCATTTTTAACGTCATTCGAAAGGCCATCTACTATCACAACTGAATCCTGATTCTAGTTGCTCGTACAGACATGGCCCGTCATCTGAAGGCCATTGAGATATGCGAGGGCGCTTTGACAATCTGAGATTCAACAGATGTCCGCAAAGGCAGGAGAGGCTCATAAAAAATTGGGATTTGGGGCACTTTCCTGGCTATCAATGGAATTTACTTTAGGTTGGAGACTCAGATTCATTTCCATGTCCTCTTCATCAGAATTACCTGGTTCGCCTGACGCATCGCCAAAGCTGCCAGTGCCTGCCAGCTACCGGCACCTATTGGGCGCACCTTCCATCTGAAGTCACTCCCGTCTGCCTGCCGCTCCTGCCTTCAATCTGAACATGGAACCGACCGTTGCTGCTCGCATTCTGCAATCTTCAAAATCAGCCATCTCCTGAACACAAAATTATTTCGCACTTTATTGCAACTCGGCCCTCCAGGCCCGTGGCTGCGCGCCTGCACTGGAGGTTTTATTTTCCGGCTCAACCTCATCATCGAGCCCAACGAAGCTGTTCAGCCACCAACCCAGGTACGTAGGTGCCTCTCACTCCATTTGCGCCTGCAACACTTTGAGCAGCGCAGCTTCTTGTACAAGAAGAGACTGCCCCGCTGACTGGTTTACACCCCGCCAGGTCCAATCCACCAACAAGAAGCAACAAAGAGAGGCAAGCGTACTGAGCGTACGTGGCAGGCCCAATGATTCGCCTGCGACCGCCGACAGAGTTTGGCCAACTTGACACCACACCAACAAGCCGCCACCTACGATCTCCCGATAAACCCGTGGCTCGGCAAACTGTCTTGCCGTCGCGAGCTGGAGAGAACGATAGCCTGCCTGCCACCCAGCTCTTCGACTGGGACGGAAACGCTGGTCGGACACAATCTGGTGTGTCTTTTGGCGGATTTGATGACGGAATCGACGACGTTGATCTGATCGAGCTCAACACCGCCGGGGCCCAGGCTGAACCGCGCCGCGAGGCTGACGAAGACGGCTGGTCTGAACTTGGAAATTTGACGCGCCGAAGTACACCTGCCGCTGGTGGCGAGTCTCTCAAAGACCTGTGGGAGTTTGGAACTCAGTATTCACGCCCTGATGCATTCTCCAGTCCTAGATCTGGCCAAGAGAAGCTCCCTGATACTCTACCGCTGCCACCGGAGCATCTTAGGACTGCTCTAGGGGGTAATGGTCAAGGAGTGGACTGCAAACGAGTCGACTTTTCGGAGACTGCTTCGACAGCACGGCGTAGCTCGCCCTTCGCCTCACACGCCGCGACTTCACAAATCGCAATGGACGAAGGATGGGACCTAAGGGAGGACACTCCTTTGGCCATTCCTGTTGGTCAAGCCCAGGCTTCTGAACTCCCGCCAGACAACGCGGTGGATCGTGTGTCGGATGATAACATATACGACGCTACCCCTCCTAGATCGAGGGACCGGCGTCCGGCGGCGGCTCCTTCAAAAAGGCACTCTGCTGTTTTTGGCGATGTCCCAGACCACCAGGATACATCACTGGCACAGACCTCACGACGGAAGCAAGCCTCAAAAGTAAGTGCACAGACAGCCACAAAGACACAGGGGCCGCGTTCAAACGTCCTGCGTGAAGAAGAAACCGGCTTCGAGAAGGAGGGCCCACAACCGCCGTTGCCAAAACAAACCAAGTCGTCAACAGCCCGTCGAAAGGTAGACGAAAAGAGGCCCTCTCAGGGACCGGGCCTGGTTACAGAGAAGCAGGCATCCCCGAAGGCTGCGGGTGGCTCAACTGTCGGATCAGCCACCACGGGCCAGAAGCGAAAGCAACGCGCCAAAACGCCGGTCCAGTTCGACGATGCCACGAATGAAATCAAGGAAATTCCAGCTCTGAAGAAGAACCCTACATCAACAAGAATGCCAATCGTGAGTAAACTGCAGCAGGCAGCCAAGCCCAGCTCCTCTACCACTCGTGCAAAGAGAGCTCCCAAAACCACTCGCAAGGCTCCGCTAAAGGCCGCTCCAAAAAGAGCTCCAAAGGCCACTCCTCCAAAGACTGTTGCTCCAAAGACAACTCCAAAGGATGCCCCAACGGATGCTCCGAAGACCGCCCCTGGAGTTGCGCCAAAGCGACCCCCAAAGGCTCCTCTGGGGGCTACTTCGAAAGAAACGCCTCAGTCAAAGCTGAGGGCCGACCCACCACAGAAGAAGCGCAAAGTGACCTTTGAGGAGGAGGATGACGATGACACTTGCATTGTCGTAAACACGGGCAAGATTCCGGATCAGCCGCCTGCTTTCAGCACTAGGTCGAAGAGACAGGANNAGTTCGAAGAGACAGGAGGAGTCGAAGATAAAACCATCACCCAGCCAAGAGAAGGTTCAAGTGAGAAGCGAACCGCAGGAGTCCACCGCGACCCACGAGACCCAAGAAACTATCGTGCTGTCCAGCGATTCTGAAGACAGCATTTCACTGCTGCTGGAGGAGTATCAACAGGGAGACTCTCCACGGTCACAGGAAGGCCCACAAGGGCAAGAATTGGTTGCCGACTGGAACGCCGACTCTATCGCGCCGCCTGCTACCCCCCTGCGAGATGAACAAGAGAAGAAGCTGGAGGTCGCGCAGGATCCCGCCCCACGTCCTTTTGGGCCGGCTCAACTTTTCAAGACTCCGGGAATGGTGAATGTTCCCTTGGCCAAGGCCTCTGCCGAGTCGACCATTCCCGCCGAGGGGCCTAGCCGAGCCACCAAGAAAGCCCGAACTGTCAAGACAGAGCACCCAACCGCTCTATCGTCTCGAGATGCGAACATCATATCTAGACGCCCCCCACGAACCGCGCAAGGCCCGGGCCCGAGCACCTCAACCAAGGGCATTTCCACGAGCCGGCAAAAGGAAGTGCTTGCCCAGCCCACTCGCAGGACCAGCACAACAAGTCGAAACTTCAGCATCAGTGAGATGGGTAGCCCAGTACCACACGAGACGGGTCAGCCTGCTTTGGGTGCTGAAGCAAGCCCCCAGAACAACGAGAGCCTGGAAACTGTGAACGAACAGACAGGTCACAGGCGACAACCAGGGCCTAGGAAATCCCAACGCCGCCGACGACTTGTGGAATAGGAATCCACGGATTTTCGGGATGCTGACTTGGGCAAAGAGCATCTCTCGGGCTTGGGCATTTCGGGACTAAACGATGCCACGACGCAGATTTCGCGTACAGAAAACCTGCGAGGCCGAGAAAGAATACTCCCCCCCGAGAGGGCAGCAAGGAACCGGGATTTGCATGATCAAATCCTAGCATCGTTTCGAGGACAAGGCGAGGCACCGGTGCCAGACAAAGAAGGACCCAAGGCCGGGATCAAATCTGCTGAGGTCTCTAAACAAGAGCCCTCCAATGGCCCGGTCGAGAAGGTGGGGGATAAACTGCACGCGCTTGTCGAGGTAAGTTTCCCCAGGCTGTTGGAAGACGTTGGGCTTACATGGTGCCTAGACGGTGTTGAGTCATCTCCGAACCAAAGAGGAAGCGGTCTATCGCCCGGCGGATGCCTATCGCAATGGCAGCATCAATTGCGTGGACAAGATTGAGCGAAAGTATAGCCAAGAGCGGCGCGTGCTGGCTGACGTGTGTAAGAAAGATGGTGATACGTTCCGTCGGAGAGTCCATGAGGTGACGGCCGCTCTTGAACACCATGCGAAGGCGCGGGAAGAGGCGGTGCACGAGATGACAGCGGAAGACCGGGGAATATTATACGGCGAAGCGAGTGCGAGCCTCCGAGCTGTCCACGAACGGCTACGGAAGGGCAGTCTGGTGGAGGATGAGGGTGTTTAATCATGTTGGGTGCCTGCGCTTCGCATTGCCAAGCAGGCATGGCAGCAGGCGGGACAGGGAGCATGTCGGTTCATTTTTGGGGCAAATAGGCGAGTGTTTCAAACAAGTTGATGCCAGGAACATTGCGATGGGGCTGGGAAAATCAGGGTTCAGTGGCGGCAGGGATTTTGATGAGCAGATCATGGCTCCAAAGAGTTACTTGCCAGGAGGTTTTGGCAGATGTATGGATATCTGGTGAAATCAATGTGGTTCTTTGCTCTAAAGAGGGAGCCTGGCGATGATGATGGCGATGGCTTGTGGTTGACGGCCTAGACTGGTTTGGAAAGTGGCAGACCGATCATGAGATCGTCAAGGGCCAGTCGCGAAACGGGGGGGATGTCCAAGGTTTCGGAGTGTGTTGACGAGCCGAGGGGAGGGAGCCTGGTTGGGGGGCTAGGCTCGATCTGGGAGGATTGAAGGCTTGTGATGGTGGTGATGGAGTTTTTTTTCGAGTCCGAGGGCCGGTTGATTTGCGGCGTTGATGACGGATGGAGAGTGATGACGCCGACGGTTTGGTGACGTATTCAGTTTTGTGGCGCGGGCAACCTCGCGTCCAGCTTGGCTCGGCGATGTTATAAGGCACGGGATGCGCTGACAAGAGAGGCATCCATCACAGCCGAATAGAAAGTGACCTATTAATCGACTTTACAGCACAAAGCGAGCGATAATTCATTATACTTTTTACGAATTTTTCGGACCCTCCAGGCTCTGTTGCTCCATATACGTACAGTACGTACTTTGATCATTTGGGGATCCCCTCACAGTTCACTCTTGCTGCCTCTGGCTGCGTTTCAAAAGCTTGGACGGTTTCAATCCGCAGGGCACCCTTGACAGCAATCATCAAATCTCTATCCGTACACCAAAGAAACTTGAAACCTGAGTGGTACGATGAGCCCGGACGAAGCGGGTCATTTCTCCACGCCAAGGTACGTGCCTTTTTAATAGCGATGAACATCGAAGGGGGGGGTTCTTTCTATTCATGTGTTTCGTTTGTGGTTTTGTTTGAGTTTGAGGGCGAGTGCTCTTTGTTTCTTCTTCTGCAAGGCCAGCGCTGAGCTTATTGAGCGACCCACGCCCGTCCCATTGATATCGCATTTGTTTGCCCCATTCATTCGGGTTCATTCCCCATTCCCCCATGCTCGGCATAACCCAGTCTCCCGTTAGCTTTAGAGATGCCATCTCTCCGCGTGTCCCGGCCGCATGACAGTGTCAGCGCAGCGTCTGGGCGAGTCAGAGCACACGACACTTCAGCCTGCAGCCTGCAGCAAGCGCCAGCAAGGTTGAAGCAGACCTATTGTAACACCCAAGGACTTTTTAGCGAGGCCTGCTGCATTGCATTCTGCAGCTGCAACTTTTAAATTTTGAAGCGGAGGGGCGTTTGCTCTCCATCCAGTCTCCTCCGAAGGTTCTCTTTTAAAACCCCCCCCCATCCCCCCGGGATGAAAAAGACACTACCCATTGAGGATGAAACTTGGCCCAAGACTCCAAACGAAATTACCTAAACATCTTATCAAACGTATTTAAAAAGTCTATTGATTGTTCTAAAGATTAGAGCATGCTCATACCAGATCACAGGTAGTAACCTCTTCCCAAACGCCTATTCTCC
>JABFEP010001715.1:0-19753 GCA_013618265.1 Fusarium albidum
CGCCAACAAGCCGGCCACGAGCCCTCGTGCGCCGCTGGAGCAAAAACGCATCGAGAACGCAGAGCTGATCCCCCGGAGCTCTTCTCGTACCAGCTATGTTTCCGTCCATGAGCGTCGCCGAGACTCCATGGTCTCTCAGACAGACACGTATTCCATCCATTCAGTCAGCGGGACCGCAAACCATTCCCCCAGTGTTTCTCTGAGCGGTGCTTCATTCGACTCTACCTGGGTCAAGAGCGCCCAGGAAGGGGGTTTCCTTGGTCCACCTCAACTCTCCGTCAGCCACCGTCGGGTCCTTCGGAAAGCTCCCAGCCTCTACAGCCTGGCATCCAACGACTCCCAGTCTTCACTGGTGCTCTCGTACTACTACCAAAAGAGTGCCCTCACGGCCACAGACGCTCTCGGTGGCCTCCGACGCGACGGCATGGTTGACGGGACTTTCCCCCAGGCACATGTCCTTCGCAACATCACGAGATACATGCGATTCTCGTCCGCGTCCTACGGATCCGCCTTCCTCAAGTTCATGGGCATATCCAAGGAGATGCCTCTGCTGAGAGCCTGGGACAGTACTCACGCTGATGTACGACATTTCGTCCACCATACCGAGTCCGATACTAACAGCATTCTTCTCGCCTCGTTTGTTGATCCCCAGGGCGGCACAGACTCGTCCGGCTCAACCGGGACAGGTGTGCCCCTCGTGCACTACATCTCGTTGGACCATGACGCAAAGGCGGTGGTGCTCGCCTGCCGGGGAACTCTGGGCTTCGAAGATGTCCTGGCAGACATGACTTGCGACTACGACATCCTCACTTGGCGCGGGCGAGGCCACAAAGTGCACAAGGGTGTTCATGCCTCGGCTCGCCGCCTCTTGTATGGAGGTGATCGGCGCGTCTTGCTTACGCTGCGGGAAGCCCTGCTCGAGTTTCCGGACTATGGCCTCGTTCTCTGTGGGCACTCCCTGGGAGGTGCAGTCACCGCCCTTCTTGGGGTGATGCTCTCAGAGCCGAATCCGACTGGAACGGGCTTCGTGACCGCCACTGACGCTCCGGACAGGTCGATTGGCGACCAAAAGCCGGATGGTCTACTCCCTGTCCATTCGACTCTACCCCCACGGCGTCCGGTCCATGTCTATTCGTATGGACCACCAAGCACAATGTCGGCCTCCCTCCGCAAACGCACCCGCGGTCTCATCACCACGGTTGTCCATGGAAACGACGTTGTCCCCTACCTCTCGTTGGGAGTTCTGCACGACTGTCACGCGGTCGCGCTGGCCTTCAAGAACGACCAGCAACAAGCCAAGTCGGAGATTCGGCAGCGGATCTGGCAAGCCTTCCAAACAGGAGTCGCCGACAAGTGGTATGGCGGCCTGCCCTCGGTTCCATCCGGAGACACGTCGAAATGGGGCTACTCGGTTCTGCAGGGACTGAGGGCCGGGATGACGAACCGGAAGCTCGTGCCGCCGGGGGAGGTCTTCACCATCGAGACCCAGAGGGTCCTGAGACGCGACGCCTTCCTGCTGCCCGAGGAGGACCACATCGGCAGGCCGGCGCAGAGGATCGTGCTCAAGTACGTCAAGGATGTGGAGGCGCGTTTCAGGGAGCTGAGGTTCGGGACGAGCATGCTGGTTGACCACAACCCGGCCAAGTACGAGGAGGCTCTCAACAAGCTTCGCCTTGGTGTTGTGTAATGACGGGTGGTATCTCGGGTATTTTCCAACGGCTTACGAGTATATCAGTACGCATTCTGGATGATTTAACGATTATGTGAGGACGACCAAGAAGGAACATGGGCTCAGCGCTTTGCATTCACCATAGTAGTATAATAGCTAAACAAGACACCAGATTTTTGAGTTCTCTGCTATATTGATCGCCACTGTTATGTAAGATCAGGTGCACATTCCCGCTTAGTCCGCTGTTGCAGTGATGATCTTGCCGTCCTCGTCGTAAAAGATCTCCTTGACCTTGACAGATCTCAAGTGGTCCACGCCGTTGCTCAGCTCGCAGTCGTGGTGGAACAAGTACGTCCTGTTCTGAAACTCTACAATGGAATGGTGCGTCGTCCACCCGAGGACAGGTTCCAGGATGCGACCCCCGTAGGTGAAGGGCCCGAGGGGGCTCGTGCCCGTTGCGTAGCAGAGGTAGTGGGTGTCGCCGGTTGAGTAGGAGAAGTAGTAGGTGTCGCCTCTCTTGTGGACCCAGGCGGCCTCGAAGAAGCGCCGGTCGTGGTCGTCGCCGAGTATGGGCTCGCCCGTCTCCGGGTCGAGGATCTTGATCTCCTGGACCTGGTCTGCGAACTGGCGCATGTCGTCGGTGAGCCTGGCAACCCTGGGACCCTGGGCGGGCACGCCGTCGCCGGTGACCTCCCTGGGGCCCTGCCACTCCGGGTCGAAGACGTCGTTGCCCTTCTGGTAGCACTGCAGCTGGCCGCCCCAGAGGCCACCAAAGTAGAGGTAGGCCTGGCCGTCGTCGTCGACGAACGACGACGGGTCGATGCTGTAGCTGCCCCTGATGGGCTCCGGATCGGGGGTGAAGGGGCCCTCGGGCCGGTCCCCGACCGCGACGCCGATGCGGAAGATGCCCTCGCGGTCCCGCGCCGGGAAGTACAGGTAGTATCTGCCGTTCTTCTCGGCGGCGTCGGGCGCCCACAGCTGCTTCGACACCCACGGCACGTCCTCCATCCTGAGGACGACGCCGTGGTCCGTCACCTCGCCGGGGGGGCTCAGGCTGTCGGTGCTGAAGACGTGGTAGTCGGCCATGTCGTACTGGTCGCCGTTGTCGTTGAACTTGATGTCCGTCTCGCGGTCGTGCGACGGGTAGATGTAGACCTTGCCGTTGAAGACGTGCGCCGATGGGTCGGCCGTGTAGATGTTGGTGATTAGGGGGGCCATGATGCTGGTCCGGGATGGAGTCTTTTGTGAGGTGAGTTGGGTGAATAAATCATCATGTTTGAAGTCCGAATAGAAGCCTCTTATATACGACGGATCGACTCACATGTTCGAAGCTCAACCCCCGCGAGATCTGCCGTCCATTAACCGTTTTACCCAGCCATGCCACGCTCAATTTACCCGATTTTACCCTCCCCGAGAATTTGGGCACGCGGGCTGCGCTTGATGGACATGCGTTCTTGGGCTTCCCCGGAGGTGGGTTGATATCGGAACAGCGGCTCGCTAACCCGGTGCAGGTCGGTGATGGGCCATGAACCTGAGAGGGCGGGTTTGGGGCATGGTGGGGGGGTCTGCATACCCCAAGTTGAAGTTGGATGCAAGTCTAATAAACAGGCCGGTATTTTGAAGGCCTCCGTCGCTAACAAAGGGTCGAGGCTCTTGAGATGCTGGTGGTTCTACCTGCTTCCGCATCACTCCAGGGTATCCTCATTGCGACGTGACAAGGCCGGTCGTCATCAGCTCCTCGAATACAATCTTGTAGAGGTTGAACCCCCGACTGTTAGCGAGCATTGCAAGTTGATGACTAGTATCGGGGCACGAGTCATCATTTCAGAAATCTTGAATGCCGGTTTCGCCTTGCCCTGTCGCAGGTGCCCCGTCGGTCGCATCTTGGACCCAATTTGGCTCTTCGTCCTCGAACCAGGCGTCTTGGGCGTCACGCCTCACCATGGTGTCTAGATCCTCGTCTGAGTCAATAGGCTCATAATCAAAGTCTTGGTCCAGGCCGTGGACGAAACGCTCTTCGAGGAAGGCATGCCACAACAGCCGACCATGAGACTTGTCGTCTGCAGGCTTTTCCCAAGGGTACTCGAGATCGGCGCCAGAGTTTTCAAGACCCCTGATCCGGTCCATTGCTCTGCTGGGTTCTTTCAGCTGGGAGAGCTTGGATTCTCCTCGTTGGAGGTCGGCCTCGAGCGTTCTGCCGTAGCCTTTGGCCTTGCCCTCGGCTTCTCGCTCCGATGCTGTCTGGTACCTCTTCACCAGCCGTTCATAGAGAACAGGGTCTAGGTACATTGTCAGAAGCGAAGGACAGAACAGGGGAGGCCAGTTGCATTGAATACCTGCGAGCTCATGCTCTAGGCTCTCAAAGTAGGATGGGTGCCGTGATAGATACTCTCGTCGTCGATTCTGTGTTTGGATCTGCACAACTCGACCTGGCGATTTCGGCTGCCGAGGAACTGGCTTATCGGGTGTATCACCGGTGAGAGGCAGTCTTGGAGCCATCTGGGTCATATAAATAGGCTCTTTATTGAGCCCGAGAGGTGGAAGGCGAATGTCGCTGATGCTGTTGCTACCTATCTTTGGTCCGGGTCGTGGAGAACTTTGGCAGGTGCGAGCACAGTGCAAATGGCTTGACGCGCACTCCGACCCTTCGCTGCCAATCGGCGACTCTCCGCGGAATGCCTTTGGAGGCGACTTAGGTGGTCAAAAAATAGAGAGATATACTAGCAAGGTGCCTATCAGCGTTCTAAATAGAGTTTATCAATGCTGCAGGTATTCTTTTTATCGCCGCTGGTCTATACACGAAGCTTTTCCTATATGAGGCTGCATCAACGTCAACTAAACGACAGACTGGGTGAGGAGACTGAACCACCGGAACAGGGACTTGTTAAAGCTGGAATGTGAGAGTCAACAAAAGACCCGAGAGAATCGAAGCAATCATGACGCAGCTTGTATCAAGTCTCGTTGGGTTTCCGTACCAGATGCCACCCGTTCAATTGCGGTGTAAACAATTGCCCGTCGCCCGCGAAGTGAGTTTAAAGAGGCACCGTAAACCAAGGCTGAATAATAACCCTTACCTCCAGCGGTTTGACCCTCACATAACTAGCATCTCCTTGGGTGTGCGCAAGCAGCAGGGAGCCACCTTGTTACTTAGGCTACTCTTCACCCATTACCTATCTTGGAGGACGCCAGTCGTGAGCAACGGGAAAGACGAGGCGACTCAGAAGATCAGATGTAAGTTAGGCAACAGGCTCGGACGGGCACACTGGGTCATCGCAGGCTTTCAAGAGATGTCATGCTGGCCAACGTGACTCGAGGTTAAAACTTGAGCTACAGAGAGTGGTGGGCAGGTGAAGAGGCGCCAAGAGTGGATTCTCTCTGAACATGCTGGGTTGGATGCCGAGAAATGCTTGGCAGACACGTCCAGATTTAATGATTAATTCTCTAGAAACAGAATCACCGTAGACCCAAAGGCCCGGGTGGATGGGTCAACGAGCTCGCTCGATTGATTGCTATCTTGACAGGCCTGACAGGTGAGGGAGAATGGGGGAGCAAAGCCCAAGGCAACGTGGATGACCCTTGTCGGCTGGAGACGCTTGGGTGGCATTTGAATGGCAGAACTGCCTTGGGCAGATGCAATGAGCTGTGCATCGCTATGCATTGTGCTCCGTACAGCTCGGCTTTAAATTAACAGACCAAGCAGTGCGCAATCGCGATCATGTTGAGAGCCCAAGCTCTGGACGAGGGGAGAGGAGATGCAGCATCGACAAGCGAGGCCGACTTGCGCGACGGCGTATTTCCCTTCGTCATCATCTTTTTTCACATCACAATCAGGTCGCACTCATTTTCTGCCCCTTCATTCCATTTTGGCCTCTTTTTGTTCTTGTCTGTCTGTCTTCTGCTTCATCCCTTTCCCTCCTCGTTGTCGGCGCCGCCATCATCTGGCCTCATATCGGATCCCCTGTCCGAGAGCCAGAGACCTTGCTCCTCGTTAATGTTGCCAGGCCACACTCGCCGGTCAACCACATTTGCCATTACTACTCCCCTGTTGAAGCTTTCTTTCCTACCTCTTGTTCGTTCTGATGGGCTCTCCTCCTGGTGGTTCTCGATCGTCGTAGCCCCTTGCAATTGGCATCACCCAGTTCTTGTCTTACTCTCCCTGCGGTACCACGTTCAGCTCCATCTCCCCATCCCGGCCGCGCCGTGCCAGCTCAGGAGGCCCATGTCGTCCTGATGGGGGCTACAGACATCGCCTCGCGTCTCCGAGCCAAGTTTACCAAACGACGGCACTCGACTGCGGCGTCGCTGGCATCGTCGAACCAGAGCATCTCGGAGACCGTATCGTCGTTTGGCAGCCGGCACTTCTGGGATCGAGCTCGGCAGCACGGAGACGGCGCCGAAGGAGACTCCTTTCATCGCGCCGTCAGTCATTCGCGAGGCACTGCGAGCAGCCGGCGCGGTGTGACGGCGACACCTGATGGCTCACGGCGGCAAGAAGAGGAGGACGCGTTTGCTGCGGTGGATGAGGTTTCACAAGAAGGTTCATCAGATGCAGCAAACACAAGCACAAATACGACCACGGCTGCAGCGCCAAAGCGCTCCTCAGAGGTTGCGGTTCCACCCGTATCCAGCCATTCCACAGCGCCCGACACGGCGACTCGTGCGCCGCTGAAACAGCCGGGCTCGCCGCCTGAAGTGGCCACTGAGGCCCAGCAGAGCCTCGGCTCCTTGCCTCCCACACCTGCTGCTAGCTCCAGCGACGAGCCTCCGCCTGGAAATGATCGACAAGGCTCCTCGCATCCGCCACAACCTCATCCTCCGCCATTGAACTCTCCTTTGCTCAAGCCATCAGAATCGTCGTCAGCCTCATCTTCGCCATCCCGGCTACGACAAGCTAGCTCGAATCTCGGCCGCATCCACGAAGACGCGCCCGCCGAATCGCCCGAGTCCCCGGTTGCGCGCCCTCACGCCGTCGCCGAGCTCGACCTGGACGTTGCTGGTGCAGAAGCTGCCGGACATCATGACGACGACCCCGTGAGCCCCGGCTTTGTTCCCATCTCGTCGTCCCCCAAGTCCGCATTCTTTGCGCCCTTGGCATATTCGACGGCGGTTGTTACTCCATCCTCGGGGGTTCCGCCGCCAGGAGCTCACTCATCGCCAGCCTCGTCGACTCCACGACCGCCGCCCCCGCCGCGACGACAGAGCCTCCTATCTAATCGACAGACAACCTTGATCAAAACCCTGCTGCATAACCAATCCGAGCCCGGTGCTGACCCATCGGCAATCATTCCGATCGACGCCAACATGGTGACCCGAAAGATCTGGGTCAAGCGGCCTCATGCCTCGCCTACCCTCGTCACCGTAAACGAGGACGACCTCGTCGATGATGTCCGCGACATGATTCTCCGCAAGTACGCGAACTCGCTCGGACGGACATTCGACTCTCCGGACCTCAACATACGCATCTGTCCTCGCGACCAACATCAAGAACGCTTGCTCAGCCCCGAGGAGCCCATGGGTCGCACCTTAGACGCTTACTTCCCAGGTGGACAGACCGTCGAAGAGGCCCTTGTTATTGACATTCCCCGACGTGCGCCCAAGGCTTCACCTCGTCCCGTTGGCCCCGTCCATGTTGGTGCCTACTATACCGAAGACGGCCGACCCACGGAGACAAGCGAGGGCTACTTCCCTGTTGTTGGTGCCCAGGCCGGTGCTCACGCCGGCGCCCATGCCGGCGCCCACGTCGGTAACGTCTCCTCACCACACCTTCCGGTGGCCGTACCGCAACAAGCAAATCCGCAAGCTCCACACTCCATCGCCGTGTTAGGGACCGGCCATATTCCTCCCATCCCGTCACCTGGCGGCACCAGGTCACGCACATACAGAGATCGACCCGAGCGACCCAGGCTAGGCCGGACTCACACCTCGTCGCCCACGATCCTTGCCAATGGCACATCCGTGTCGCTGGCTGCTGCTGCTGCTGCAAATCATGCGAACCATACAACTCATGGTACGCAACACTTCAACCCGAGGCTCCCGCATTCGCGAACTCATTCAAACTCGTCAGAAGTCACTGGTATGCCTCCTACGGCTCCTCCGCTGCCCACTCCGCCCGCGCCCGAGCCTACCCAAGCCCGTGTCGCAACACCTCCACCCAGGCTATCCTCGCCCAGACCCTCGACAAGCCGACCTAAGAAGAGCAAGAAGGCTGAGCACCCAAACCTGCCCCCTGGTATGCTCAATGGCGGGGTCCCTCCAATCAACGTCCTCATAGTTGAAGATAACCCGATCAATCTGAAGCTCCTGGAAGCTTTCGTCAAGAGACTCAAAGTGAGGTGGCAAACAGCCATGAACGGACGAGACGCAGTCAAGAAGTGGAGAAGCGGCGGATTCCACTTGGTTCTGATGGATATTCAACTCCCAGTCATGAATGGTCTCGACGCGACAAGGGAAATTCGACGACTGGAGCGGGTCAACTCGATCGGCGTCTTCTCATCTTCCCCGAATAGTAGCGTACCCGAGGAGAATCCCGATGAGCTCAACGATCAAGACCGACTTGAGAATCCTTCCCTGTTCAAGAGCCCTGTGATCATCGTGGCTCTGACTGCTAGCTCGCTTCAGAGTGACAGGCACGAAGCTCTAGCCGCCGGCTGCAACGACTTTTTGACCAAGGTGGGCATTCTTTTTTTTGGGTACAAGGACGCTTGAAGCTGACTCAAAGCGTAGCCTGTTAACTTTGTCTGGCTGGAGCGCAAAGTCATGGAATGGGGATGCATGCAAGCCCTCATTGACTTTGATGGCTGGCGCAAGTGGAAGGAGATTTCTCAGGAAGCCGAGGAGAATGAAGCTAACAAAAAAGCTGCGGCGGCAGCGGCGAAAGCAAAAGCGAAAAAGAATCGGCTCTCGTCGGCGAAGCCTGCTTAATGACATGGTTGGTCGGCCATGAAGGCATTGGCCCCTGGGTTCTATGGAAGCAGGCGATACATGTTGCTGGTTGCTCGTTGCTCGTGGCTACCTGCTTGATGCTCAGGCTGGATAGCTACACTTGGCCTTCACCTGGTCTGGGTAAATGTGTGGCATTACGTGATTCTCAAGAGCCGGGTAAGAAGGGAGTTGTGGTAATGGTTGTGGGGATATGATGGCGCAGGTAACAGATACACACGAATACCAATTTCTTTCTGATGCTGCTATTGATATGTTTGGTGCTCCGAACGGTGTAAGGACAAATCGAGATCATGGCAAAAATCTTGCTGTACGAGGTAGACCTCGAGAATGATTGAAAATGCCCGATCCGAGACGGGACGCGTCACCCAACAGGGACGCAAAAGCGTCAGAACCGTCAGTGGTAGGAGTGGATGATGTGGCTGTGTGGCTATGTGGGTCGCACAGCTTGGAAAACGGGAAGATTGGTATTTCCGGGGTAGTATTGAAAATTTACTGCTTTTGCACTGCATCCAGCACCGCATCTCCCACCGCCACCAGCCGCCGGAAATCGACGCCCAGCCAATTCTGCTCAATTGGCCTCGGGTCGCATGTAATGCAACGTGTGGAAGGAGTACTCCTGAAGCCACAGTGATCATGCCCCCCCGAGTACGCGGCGCATTGGTGCCGCTGGCTGGCCTCGATGCTGCCGCCTCGGTCTCTGCCTCGAGGTC
This sequence comes from Fusarium albidum, assembly GCA_013618265.1. Classification (NCBI taxonomy): domain Eukaryota; kingdom Fungi; phylum Ascomycota; class Sordariomycetes; order Hypocreales; family Nectriaceae; genus Fusarium; species Fusarium albidum. Next base: position 9,322 of record JABFEP010001715.1, read on the forward strand.
GACTGCGTTTACCCGAACCTTCACGACAACGCAATGCCGCGAGAAGATGAGCAAGAACCGCGTGAAGATGTTCCAATGGTTGAACTCGCCGACCGGCGGCCAGAGGATGATTGGGGTCGACAACGGCCCCAGCAACGGCCCCAGCTACCTTGGTCTCTACCCTGATCAGCCCTTTCCTCTGAACCCCTTGTTCCGGAGCCAACCTGTGCTGGATGACAGCACGCGAGAGCTCATCTACGACAAGGTCACGCGCAAGGGAGACTCTTTGAAGGCTGTGTCGGCCGAGATGCACGTCGACGTCAGGAGAGTAGCTGCTGTGGTGCGGTTGAAGGAGGTTGAGAAGCAATGGGTGCTAGAGGTGAGTATTTTTCTTCCCAATGCCCCGCCTCGCCTTAGTATGATGAGACTACACCAAATTTTTCGATTAGTCTTGAAGACATTACCGATGGTTATACTTTTATTTGTTCTGATGGCAACATTCTAATATGCGCTCGCGTCCTTTCATTGCCTGGTTTCCCAGATGGATGCTGACATGACGAGAAGGGAAAGCAGCTAGCCCTCCCCTACGCGAAGGCCGTCATGAGGATGTTGCCAAAAACGTCTTTCCGGCCAGGCGAGAAAAACACGCCCCACGAGCCCATCAACGACATCCACGTACATAACCTCACCATGCAGCAACTATTCGTCCCAGTGTCCGAATCCCGGCACTTCACACGAGAAGACGCGGCCAAGGCCTTCCACGACAAGGTGCTCTCTGCCGATAAGCGATCTTCCCAGCCGGAGCTCATCCAGATGGAGCGGAAAATTCTCCAGGGCAGTGACCGAGAAGAGAGCCGGAAGAAATTTCATGAGATCACACAGGCGGAGGAGGACAAGGTCGCCCAAAGAATTCTGCGGCAGCAAGAGCGGGAGGAAGCCAGGACCAAGAGGGTCAAGACGGACCGGTACGAGTTCCGGTTCAAGGAGATCAATGCGGACGACGTGGGCCGCGATGGCCGGTCAAGAAAGGGTACTGGATGGCGGTACGGTGCGCCGTTCGAGGACCGCAAGCGTGGGTTGGTCAAGATTCCCACGTCGGTACCCTGAGGTTGTATTACTATTTATGCTGTGAGATATTGAGGGTTGATGATGGATCGGTTTTGCTTCGCCAGCGACCCGCCTGTACACTAAGACTACCAGCGCCATATATATTAAGCCATGGCGCTAATTCAACAAGGACCGTGTGTTGGTCCGCACAAAAAGAGACAGCATTGCTTCTGCCGTCTACCAATTTGTCGTCGGGGATCGAGTTGACATGGCAGCACCCTGTACTCTGGCAATGGCAACAAAGATGAATGAAACGGTAAGACTCCATTGCCTCTTTTGGGCCATCCATCTATCTGGAGGCTGAAGAGTCTATCTGGTATGTACGCCTGAAATTTGGGCTTGATGCTCGCTGTCAGGCCTGCGATGCATCCACGTTGGGCACGACCAAGTTCTTCCGGATCTGCTCAACACCATCGGGGGAGATGCCACATTTGTCAACGACGTATTGTTCTACGGAGCCGTACTGTTGGCGCAGTGCCTCCAGAGCCGCCAGCATGTTCTCCGGCCTGGCCCCGAGCATCCGCTTGGCTCCCTCGGGGTTCTCGTTGAGCTCGGGGCTCTTCATGACGGCGGTAAGGAGCTCTTGCCTGAACTCGCCGAGTCCGGCCTCTGTCAAGCTGTACTCTTGGGCGATCACGTTGTCGTCCACGCCACAGATGGAGAGTACGATTGCGCAAACGACGCCCGTCCTGTCCTTGCCGGCCGTGCAATGGACGAGGAGCGGTGTGGGCTCCGGAGCAGCCAGATGCGAGAGGATGGTGGCGATCGGTCCCGTCCCCGTCTCCCAGATGGACCTGTACGCCTCGACGAAACCTGCGGTGCCCTCGGCAGAGTAGTGCTGGAACCGCACAGCGATGGCCTCGGGGCTGTAGTCGTGGTCCAGGAAGACGGGGGCGAAGACGCGCTCGGCACCGGGCCACTCGCGGATGGCGGAGGCGTAGCGCTCGATCTCCACCTGGGAGCGGAGGTCGTAGACGTGCGAGATCTTGAGGTCCTGGAGGGCGGCGATCCCGGGCGGCGTGACGCGGGAGGGCTCGGCGGAACGGAAGACGAGGCCGGGCTTGATGGTGTGGCTGGGCCGGGAGGCGATCGGGACGGGGACGCCGCCGATGTCCCGGAAGTTTGGCAGACCGGGAATGGAGTGGAAAGGAGGGCCGAGATCCGACATGGCTAACGGAACTGAAGAAGGGAGGTTAAAAGGATTTGTTAATCTTGAAGCTTGACTTTGTGGTCTTTTGGTCAAAATGGCGTTGGTTGAGTGCATTGTGTTGCAGTCGTGAAGAGTGGGGTCATCCTTCATGCCTCGGTATATGCGGGAACTATCACAAACCCGACGGGATTCTCACTCTTTGAATAGGCCGTGAACTCTGGGGAAAAAAACCCATGTAACCAGTTTAGGATTATTAAAGCACAGATGTTGGCCATGGCAGAGTTGCCTCTGGTGAGATGGATGAGCAGAATAGAACGATGAAAGTCACCTTTGATGAGAAACCCAGGGAGGCGAGAGTGAATGCAATGTCGGACAAGAGATATCTAAAAGCAATAGCGAATGAAACAAAAGTCTATCCTGCATGAGTTGATACAAGAACTTTTGATGATACAGTCCTTCAAGCCCACGATCCTTCACCAAAACACGAGTTTCCTCCTCTATTTTCCCACCCTCGGGTAATAGTCTGAACAATATTGCTTTGTTGTTACAGCATCAAGGTCTGACGGAAGTATCAGAGCAGAACTCTTTCTATTCTCACGGTCTCTGGGCTTCTTAGACCGCGGCGTAGGCACAAGAACCGCAGCGCGGGACACCACAAGACGGGCAGTAGACGTCGATGGAGATGTTGAACCAGCCGTGGGAGCACCGGCACTAAGTAGAAAGAGTTAATAAGAGGCTTCAAGAATTTTTGTATCATGCGGATAGAAACCTACACATCTCCAGGTTTTCGGGGCCATGAAGTTGACGAGCTGGTGTCGACCCTCGCCGGCGTAGTTGGGGGAACTGAAAGGCAATGTGATCAGCAACGGTCCATGTCCGGTGGTTGATTGATGTTCAAGAACCCACCTGTTGTCTGCGGCCATCTTGATTTGTGTGCGAGTTGTGAATTCAGGGTCCTTTCTCTGTGTTGTTGATGACTCTTGTCAAGAACCTCTCTTCATCTTAGGTGCGAGAAGGCCCCCTTTTTATCCAGGACAAAACCCATTGAGCTACAAGTTACATGTCTCTGGCGATAAGTGAAGCGAAGCATACTAAAAAAGCCAGCCCAACTGGTATGGTATCTAGCAGTGCCATCGGTGAGCGCAGCTTTCGCCCCCGAGGCAGTCGCCGAGGGTTCTCGTATAGCCATCAATCATGGTGATTCCTCTACCTACCAAGGAGGCTCTACAGGAACCGCTCTCGTCCACTCATGAGCTAGTCACGCCCTGACGGGCCCCGAGTTGCCTTGGATATTAATTTCACAAGGCCGTCGACATGATACACAGCCTTCTTGGGCAAACGACCACATAGTTTAACACCGAGTAGAGGCCTCACAGCACCAACAGCCCCGACGGCTCTGTATAGGTATGAGGAAGGAGGCAGCGGCAGTGGAGCAGACTAAGTTGTAGTAGCCTGGAGTCTGGTGCTTACGCGAGGGGGATTGGTGTTTGAGACTGGGCATTCTTGGGGGGTGAAAAGGTACGCGACCCGGTATGGGGGTTTTGATGGTGGTGTGGGCGCGCTTCTGTACAGGCGTTCAAGTAAAATACAGCCTTGGGCATCGCCTCGGGCTGTGGGCAAGCCGTCACAATGGCCATGCTTTTTTGACTGTCAAGGGCGATGGGCGATGGGCGATGGGCGAAAACGCGAGAGGTGAAGCCGTCATTTGTCGAGCAGAGCCGCAAGATTGAACCGGAGGAGCCCGCGTTGTGGCACCTTGAAAGTGAAGGGGCGCAGCCCAGCGTTGTGCAGACTGCAGAGCCGCTAGCCAGGCATGGGCTGGCCAACCAGAAGAACCCATTAGCCTTGAAATCAGTAAACGGCCTCTTATTACGGGCAAGTCGTGGGCAAGCCGTGGACAAATCACCCGCCCCGTCACGGACAACCTGGAACTGTTATGTGTTTTACCGACTTTGGGATTATCCAGACCATCCTTATTATGTTGAATGACATGGAAAGCAAACACTACCAGGAAGTATTCTCTATGACTGGATTCGGGTACTTGTCAAGAATTGCATTGTCGAAGGGGTGCCCTTTCGAAACTCTGTTAGTATTGGCTATCGTGTAAGTCGCCTCGGAGGGAATAATCGTATTGCTGCACATTGCCAACCGCAATCAAAGCTTATTCTGGCAGCCTACACACGGTTTCTCACCTCAGCATCTTAGCGAGGCTGTGTAATTTTCTAGAACCTTTCCTAAACCACGTGCATGCTGCATGTGTCAGGTGTCAGTGCCATGCGAGAGTAAGCCGGGTCCCAGGCGAGTGCGCCCACATTAAGAGGCAGACTCCCTTGCTGCCATCATCGCCGTCCGCGCTCTCAGACACACGGCAAGGGCTTGATGCAGCGAGCCTCTTGCATACTCATGTCGTCCGGACACATGTTTTGCCACAGAATGTGATATAAACCCCCGCGACCAAGTCCATTGCATTGACTTGGCCTTGTTGATGCCTAAAACATGATCCTGCAACCCCGCCTCACCTTTGCATCTTACCCAGAAGTTCGTCTTTCATCCTCACAAACCGAGCACTAGACGGCCCGACATGACAGCGCCTCATGGGAACGAAAGAAGGCCTCAAGGGACGGCCACCGCAGATGAACCTCCGCCCTACGAAACCGTTCACACGGGTCCATCGAGTGGCGAGGCCCCTGGTACCGATTGCCGAGCCTCTGATGAAGGCGACAGAGTGCTCCGTATAAGACAATGGATGCGGACCAACTGGCTTACGGTTGCGGGAGGTCCATCGAAAAAGTCCACCGACGGATGGATATATGACACCAGCTGGTCAGATCCTTATCCTTGTCCCACGATGCCATACCCGGGGCTCTGGGGGGTTTGGACAGCAGACTGTTCGCAGTCCGGGCCATGTTACTGCTTGACTTGTCAAGCCAGGGGCACCTGGGGTTGGGTGAAGGGCTTGGTATACCACAGGTGGTCGGCAGTCCCCCCCAGCAGCAACTCCCCTGATTTACAGGGCCGGATGATAACGCATCACTTCGGGCTGCGGTCCGGAGAGCTTGACCAGGTAATCCACCCGAGCCGGGACTGGACGGGATCATGGGCTTGGGCCATCACCCTGCGAGTGTACAGCCATCCAGACGACCTACCAGCTTGCCAGTGGTATTTCAACGTCAGAATACTCGTCAAGGACCTGCCAAGTCAGCTGAGGAGCCAGGGGGTAACCTGGGCAGACGAACAGAGGAGGCCGGACCTCGACCAGCTGGTGCCGGTGAGGAGCAGTTCCTACCAGGACGAGTATTGGTGGCTCTGCCAGGCATTCTCGGCGCGAGAAGACAAACCGTTGAATGCACGCAGCTGGGTAGCTGAAGTAGCATTACGCCACAAAGACACCGAGTGGCTCGGAAACCACGATTTTCGGCGGTTCTTTTCGGCCGAGAACATTGTTTGGTTAGTCCCATTTCACACTGCGAAACTCTGGGGCCTGGCTCACCATGGCAGCGCCGAAATCGACGAACGGACCAGTTCTGGGCATTGCAAGAAGGTTGTGCTGTATCACCGCGGGATCGCCTACGGAAATGACATGACCGTCCAGCACGTCGAGGCATGGAGTCCCGAGTTGCCAGAAAAATTTGGCGCTTTCATTCAACCTCTCTTGCCCTTGCCTGCGTGGGCTAGATCTAATTAATGCGGGAATAAAGATGGTCCGTGACCGTGGATCGACCCGCCGCCCAGGATCCGAAGCAGGGAAACAAGCTGGCTCGGTGTCAAGGTCATGGGTCCTGACTTAAAACAAGCTTACTCCGCCCTACGTCATCGTTCACAGCTGGTTGTATCACGACAATTTCCCAGGGGTCATCACTTTTTATTTAATTTAGTTGATCTGGCTGGCCTTGCTGGGAGTCATGGCAGACTATTAACTCGCCCTTGACGCCTACCTACCTAGATTGACGCACTCCCTAACCTAAGGTATGCTTTGTTCCTGCTTTTGTTCAGTCACGGCCTGAGCTCATGTCCCTCCCAGCTCCACCACCGCCAATTTGACGATCCTTTCACTCCACCACAAGTTCAGTTAATAATTTCCATTCTTTACCGCTCGGATCCGATAATACAATTTCGCTTGGCCACACTGCCGACATCCGTTATCATACCACGATACCCACGTCATTTGACAGGAGATCGCAACCATGGGTTTCTTGGATCTCGCCGTCAGCTACATTCTCTTCTCCGTCCTCCACCTGTGCTGCTTCGCGTTGGCCCTGGCGACATGCGGCCTGTACGGGACCGATATTCAGCATGCTAATGGCCAAGGCAAATATTCGGACCCTAAGTGGGTGAGAGACCCTCCTGATACAGCCCCTTGATGCAACGACGGACACTGCCAAGATGCACATACATGGCTGACACGCAGGCTGACGATGATTAGGTGTACGCCGTGGTTGTTGGTGCAATCTCAGCGGTGACCTGTGTTCTATACTTCGTCCCCTTTGTTCTACGTCTCGCAGGCGTGGTCGCGTCGATATGGAACTTCATCCTCTTCGTCCTCTGGATCGCCCTCTTTGGCATCTTTGGAAAGGTACCCCCACCCTACCGCTGTCCGCCGATTCATGAAATGGTCAGTCGCCGTGGATGGATCATTGGCTAACTTTGAGTGTGACACACGAGCAGATGTACATCAACGAGGACGCCGAGGGGGACAACGATGTCCAGCGCATGAAGAACGCCGTGTGGGTTGACCTGGCCAGTGCTCTGCTCTGGCTGACTGCAGCTCTGGCGGCCTTCGGGTACTGGTTCAAGCACCGTGATACCAGATCCCGCTTTACTGGCCGCGCTCGCGTCTAGGCACCTTCCTAAATGACACATCAACTAGGACAGTTGGGATAGTGAGAGTTACATGCGGCTGCACGCACTAGAGCAGGGTGCGGATGGGGTGGAGGAAATAATGGAAGCCCGCTGGCCGGGCTGTGTTGGTCTTGAACTGTTTGGATTGTTGGCTCCATCGGTTTCATTCATTGTAGGACGGGCGAGACGGACCCTGTTCCTGGATTATCTTGCCTCAAAGTATTGTACTTAACTTTCATTCCTCCCTCCTGAATTGAGTATCTCGCAGATTCCAACAGCATCACCCCGCCGCCTGCAGCCTCCCGTATAAGATGCGCCGTGAATCCAATCATGGCCGGCCGAGTTACTCGATCACCCAGTGACGGAAACACGGGCAACTAGTAGACATCTCCGGGGAATTCATCGCCCTACCTCTGTACATACAGGGTTCGCAAGTAACCTACTGTACAATGTTCCCTCAAAGGGCCCCAAAACCAACGGAATGATGCACAAGCGCCGCTCAAGCCAGGGCTGAAAGAATCCCTCTCGAGGAGCTTTACAGGCAAACACAAACGAAACGAAATGCGAAAAGACGTCGAAATGGCACCACTGCGGCGCAGGTCTGGTGCCCCCGTGTAACTCCAGAGCGGGCAATGTCGATCACAGAAGGGTGCGTTTGCCCCTCGAGACCCAAGGGGGAGACACAGGTGAGGTGATGATGACGGCCCTCGGGCGACTGCGAGCAGAAAAAGGGTCCATGTAGGGGTCCTTTCTCTCACTGGCCAAGCACGCCTGCCCTACCGGTCTGGCCTTGGCCCATCCTGCCCCGATAGAGGTCGGAGAGGCAGGAAGAGGGTGATGATTGTCGAAGCGGCAAACACTGGCAAAGAGAGACCATGTGGGTCTCGTCGTTCCTTGTCAACGCCATGACGTCGATCAGATACCGGAGAGTTGTGAGGTCCCCGTTTGTTTTCGGTGTCAGCAGACTGCCACGACTGCCAGACTTGCTGGAAATGTTCATTCCGGTGGGCAGACGCATATGAAAGGCGCTAGGTCGCTGAAGCAGAGTTTCTTACGTAGATCATGGCCCTAGGGAGCGAATGACTTACAGCAGAGCGATAAAAGGAATTTGCACCAAATTGGTCACTAGATACAGCCCGAGGAGGAGGGTTCAGCCAGGTTGAAAAGGAAGAGGTAATTCGAAAGGTGATATATCTTCAAGTAAAATTCGCCAAAAAAAATAAAATAAATGACAACCGTTGCCTCAGCAGAGGGGCCTATTCTGCCTATCCAAGTCATTGGCAGCAATTTCCTTCAGCTCTCCCCCCGAGAGCCTCCATGGCGATGGTATCAAGGGACTGGAGAGCTGGCGCGGAGTCGGACATCCAACCGCTCATCTCGTCATTGAGCGACACTGGCAGACTGGGGGCAGCAGGCACGCTTGTGGCTCGGTGGAGGGGCCCGTGGGGGATGGGCCATGGCGAAGGGCTTAGCTACAGGTTGCTTGCGCAAAAGGACTTGGGAGAAGAGAAGGGCAGTATTTAGTTAGCTGTTGATTGACTCGCACCTCCTTCGTTGGATCTCGTTGCCTCTTAGTCGCGGATTCCCTCTCCATTCTGCTGCGCGTGACTGACTCTCAACAAGTCTTCTGTTTGATCGGGGATCTTTGTTTGTTGTTGGTGACCTTGGAAGCCTGCAGGGTCGTTCGTTTCCCGCTGGTATCTGCTTACGACCTGTACGGAGACGCCGCAAGAGGCAAGGTACAGGTCAACCGCTATTCGCCAGAAATCCCTTGACCAGCCCTAGCGAGCTACCTGCCAAAACTCCTCCCGCATGTTGCGACGCTGACGCGGTACCTTTTGGCGGGGACTACCTAACTAGGCGTCCTGGCGTCGAAGACTCAGAGAAAGACCGCCGCAGGGTCCACCAACCGACCGGGCAGCCCTGGACTGCTTTTGGTCCCCCGTCCCTGCCCGTCGGTCGCGTTTGGATTCTCCCGGTATCATTATTAGCGGAGAATATCCAAGATTCCCACTTTTAGTAGATGGTTGGGATGGAGTGGCACTAGCGGGAAGATCGGTTCTGACAGACCCAAGCACCTTCTTGTTTGCGATGACAAAACCGTTTCGGACCCCCCAAGACCTAGGTAGGTACCTATTATTTTCTTTAAGTCAACCTCAACTCTCCTTCACTCTCCTCCACGTCCACCGGATCATACCTTCCCTCATGGGACTCTTGCTTCTTTCCACTTCTGCATCTTCCCGTTCAGCAACCCTTGGCACTTGGCAATTTCTGCCGGCATCCTGCTCCCTTCTATGCGACTCCGCGGGCTCTCCTTGATACAAAGTCGCTGCGTTTCGCCGTCCATTCAATCTACGACACCAGCAGTGCCCCCCCCCTCACTGCAAATCATCAGCCTCCGGCTGCCGATATCCCTCTCAGCCTCACCCCGGTCCACACGATTCCCCTTAACTGCCTCTGAAAACCCTCTTCCATTCATGCAACGAACGCTGGCGCTTGCTCCACGACTCGAGCTGTTCAATCATCCAGGCGGCACCTCATTCCTTGCGGGACCAGAGGTTCAAGACTCAGACACTCGCCGCACACGACGACACCATGGCCAGCTTCGCTCGTTCCATCAAGTCGCCGTACCTGTCGCCCCGGTTGCGACCGTCGATGCCAGGCCGCGCCATGTCCACCAGCTCCGACCTTTCCCTCGCCGCCTCCTCCCCCAATAGCCCGCGGTCTGACGATCTCGGGGACTTAGTTTTATCCGGACGCAACACCCCGACGTTTTCGCACCCAAGATCAGGCCTCGGCCGAGACGGATACCGTGACGGAGACGATATTGGTTCTCGAAATTCCCGAATTCAAGGTGAGTGGCTGTTCGTGCTGAGCTCAGACTTGTGTGGATATCCTTCTCGGGCCACCCGTGCCTAGTCTCATGTATCTCCCAATTGCCTATTTCTCCCGCCCCCTCTCCGTTGATATTCCACCGCCTGGCCTCAAGTTGAGTGCCGTCTCGTTTTCGGTTGACTGGTCGGCGGGACCCATCTCGCTTCAAGTGGCCAAAGCTGGCCGCAGCAGACCATCAACGTCTGAAAATCTCCGAAACGAGACACGGCACCAATCCCTCAGCACAGCGGTTCAGCGCCACGGCGCACCCTCAGAGAACCACAGGAGACCAGTGACACATGGCACAAGCTGCACACTGTACACCATCGCCCTTGTCGCCCACTCTGCGGCCTTGCGAAGGCGGGGGGTTAATACAGAGCTCTGATCATTGGAGCCTCCGCCACGCCTCAGTCCCACGCAGCGATGCATCCAACATTCCCGTCAACGCAACCTCCGTTCTTGGAGCGGCCAATAGCGCCTCCA
>JABFEP010001716.1:0-10243 GCA_013618265.1 Fusarium albidum
GTCGAATCTTGAAGGATACTTCTATATCTCTTCAGCGGTTTCCCACTTGTCCGGCTATAAGGAATCAACCTAACACGCTTCGATTGTCTGCCTCGTCTGCAGCCGCCTTTTCTGCCCTCAGGCCAAGCCCTCCCCATTTACACACCCTAGTCGTCCCCAGAGAGACAGAGAAAAGGAACAAGGCTCTGACGGGAAAGGTACGGTCCAGAAGTACTATGTAAGGCTCTGGCAGTCCCGTCTGCTCATCGACACAATGTTGACCGACAGCCACCCTCCCCGTGCATTTCTAGCTCTAACTAGTCCATTTGCCCGCTCTATTTTTTCTCTTTCTCTTCTCTTTCCCGTGGTGTAAAGGAATAACAGCACTTGCATCACCAAGTTTGTCGTTCTTCTTTTTCTTTCTCCATCTCTCACTCACTCTTCAACACGCCAACTGGACAACACTCAAGGATTAAACAAGGTAAATTTTGAGCCAAGGAAAGGGAGGAAAACGACAAGGAAAGGAATCATTTCGAAATCTTGCGGCCTGCACCCCCGATGCCCGTCGAGTCTGTCACCATTGCTGCAGCCTTTATCGTCCCTGGCTAGGAAGTGACAAGCAACAAGCACAGCCACTCGCCAAAAGACAACAAAAACGACAACAGCACACATTTCCACCTCTAGGAATCTCGTTTGGTGCAGAAAACAGAAAAGATGATGGCCAAGCCTTGGAAGGACCACCGAGACATCATCACGAGGCTGTACATCGCCGAGGGCCGGACGCTCCGCGAGGTACGGGGCATCATGAAGACGCAGTTCAACTTTGAGGCGTCGTGAGTATCTTTGCTGTTGTCTTGTTTGGACTAGGAGCTGCTGACATGCAATGAAAACAGCGTCCGGTCCTATCGCCAGCACTTTGACAACTGGGGCGTCGGCAAGTACAACTGCAAGAAGCGCGAGATGCGCCGCCAGTCCCTCGGCGGGAACGCCCTCCCCACGCCGCCGCACTCTCCCCCCGAGGGGGGCGGCGCATCGTCGCCGTCTTGGAGCTCCGGCGGCGGCGGCGGCAGCCAGCGCTCGCCAGACCAGCGGCCTCTGCCTGAGCATCCTCCTCCTACGCGGTACTCCTTTTCGTCTTCCTCTTCGTCATTGTCGTCTTCGTCGTCGTCGTCGTCGTCGTCATGCTACCAACGCCTGCCCTGTCCTTCCGTGACGGAGCTACCGTTCCGAGAACGCAACCACCCGCGCATCATCAAGTCCGAGAACCAAAGTGCAGTAGCAGTAGGGCCGCTGTGGGAAAGGGTGGAGCTGTACAGGAGTCCCTCAGTCGCCCAGAGCATGGTTTCTCCGTACGTCTTCTTTCCTTAAGAATTAATACTCTTTCCCCCCCTGGTCTTCCTCCCTACTCCCCTAACAAGAGAGAACCTGCAGAAGCATGCACTTCCAGCCCTACTCCGAGACCCCTGGGGGCTGGACCATGCAGCAAGGTACTAGTACCGCCTCGTCCTACCACCACCTCGGCGGCCCGCCCCAGGAGCAGCAGCAGCAGCACTGCTATTCCTCGGGGTATCCTCCTCCTCCTCCTCCTCAAGATGCAGGAGGCATCCATGCAGTGCTGCGATCTCCGGACATCATCAGGCCGAGGTTTGGTGGAGAGCATCAGAGTCAAGGGGTCGTCATGCACCACAACAACCACCACCACCACCAACACATGAGCAATGGTGGGTACGGAAGGGCGCGCCCGAGGGCTGACTAGAGAGAGTGTGCTTGGCCCGGCCATCCGGCGTCAAGCCGCGGCGGCCGCTCTAAGTTTATCAAGTCTCACGAGAAACGGCCTGGGAACTCGAGTTGAAAATACATAGGAACATCACTGGACGCTCATTTCGTGACGAGAAACATTCACGGCTCAACAGGACTTTGGAGTATCATGATGGGGCTCAAACTGGATTGAATACGTTTTTTGTATAGTCTATTCTTCTGAATCCTTGACTTACCAAGTTTCGGCCAACCCAAACTCTCATTACAGTTTGGGTACCTCCGTCACGAGGTGCCGTAGAGGAGGATTCGTCGTGACCATTGAGTGCCGCAGTCGGAACAGTGTGGCCGACTTGTCACTTGACAAGACTTGCACAGCACAAATCGCCTCTGGGTCGACGCCACAAGCACGAGGCAGTAAGATCATGTCAGTGCAGACTTAACAACCTATGAATGCCAAGTTAGCGACTCGTCGCAAGAAACCGTGGCAAGCAAGAACAAATGGGTCCGGGGAACATTTTCAGCAAAAGGTGCCTTGTCACAGGCGATATCGTCAAAGCAATATGGCTACGTTGACCGTCGTGATATTGTAACATCATATGAAGGGGGGGCTAGAGAAAAATAAATAAAAAAAAAAAGGTAAAAGAGAGAACTAACCTTGCTGGCAAGTCCTGTGCTGGAGCATGTAGGTTTGATTGTGATGGAGGAGCCGCCTTCAACATGTCAGCAGCTGCCTTTGGAAGGGACTGCATCAAGTTGTTGTGAAACGTCTCGATCAGGCGATAAATGATTTGTCGTCGTTGCGTGAAGCTCGGACATATGCTTGTCGTTTTCATTTGGGTTCATCACGGAGACGATGACGGTTGGATGAGACGGCGCAGCCAGTGCAACTCACATTGTAGCTTCCTGACACACCAGTTAGTCCGGATCAACATCTGGGTTCAACAAATTGTTGTGTAAAATAAAGCGGATCAGGTAATGCATGAATGGTAAAGAAAGATGGTGTCTACATCGAAAACTCGAATCAGACTCGTCATCTGAATCATCAGAAAGGCGCAGCGTTGGAGCATGCAGATGAGAAAAAAGAAGAAAACACACTCACATTGTAGGACAGGGTCCTGACAAGTTGTCATGGAGGCATTGTCGTGGATATCAACACTAGCACTCGAGGGACGTTAGCCTCAGTGACTCTACGGCGTCTATCAAGTGACGGGTGAGCGTGACGAGTCAGTGGGCGAGGTTTTCTAGGCCTGCCGCAAAGTGGCTTTTCGTGCTCATGTATGTTCGGAGCCCAGTGCCGCTTCATCATTCTCAAGTCGGGGGGACGGGTCGGTGTGAGAAGTCGCATACCTTGCTAGAGAAGAATCTTTTTTGCCATGGTTAGCGAAAGCTACACAAGCATGACAAGAAAAAGTGAGGTGTGAAGAGGGTCCATCAGAAATAGCCATTTTATATCGTCAAAGATGAATCTCAGCCGGTAATTTCCAGCGTATATTGTAAAAGAAATGATCATCACGGAAGGGATTTGGTTGGGAGAGCGCGGAGCCATGAACATACCATTTCAACCCGCATCGGGCACAGGGAGGAGAAGCCTGAGCATGCTCGCAAGGATCCACCGCTTGGTGATGAGAGATCTAAGAAGCGAATTGGTTAGCACACACTAGTCCAACGGCGTGGAATGCGACAGCGAGGCGTTTCAAGTTTTGTCTTTCAGACTGACGTGAAAAATACAAAGAGGTTTCATTCCCATTGGGTCAAAGACTCTAGTTTGCGGTGTAGAGTGTCATCAGGAAGGAAGGGTGAGAGTAGCGCAACGGGTGCTCGACCAGTACATACCTCAGCTTCTGTTGTTTTGTTGTTTTGTTGTGAAGATGGGAAGATGACTTGAGAGAGGAGAGGTGGAAGTTTTTGTAGGAAAAAAGCTGTGACCAAAGGCACAAAGTGGGGAGTACGGCTCAACAATGTTCCGTCTCCGACCGCGCAATCTTGGGAGCGGGAGCACTTGCTGGTCGGCACAGAGACGAAATGAAGAATTACGTTAAAATTATCTGGCAAAATGTCTATCATGCATACTAGACTCCATTATTTGCAGGGCCTTGCAAGAAACTCGGCATAAACCCTGTCTCTTGAGGCGTTGAGGATACCCGTAGCTCAAGGCAGATATTTCTCTGTACATCACGTGATAACGCGATGATCCACGCGCGCTAGGGAACGGCGTTCACCAAGGGGGTTGGTGAATGCAACGAGCTGTCTGTGTGTTCATCAAGCAATTCAAAGCCAGAGAACGATCCAACAGAGTCTTTCAGAATGCCAGAGATAGCAGAAGGTTCGTGACGAAGGTCCTCCACTGACTGGCTGCTAAACCCGGCGCAGTCGCGCGCATTGTCCACTTCCTTCGCCTTCACGTTGTAGGGAAGCGAATCGCATCCGTTTCAGCGCTAAACGACAAAAATGTCTTTGGCAAGGCCGGGACCAGCAGCAATGAGGTGGAGGCTACGTTGACGGGGAACAAAGTAATAATCCCAAACACAACTATACAGAGTCATCAGTGCTGATTCCTCTTTTTTTTTTTTTTTTAGATTATTTCTGCAGGAAGTCAGGGCAAATACTTCTGGTGAGTCGTCCAGCCGCAGCTTACCCTGTGTTTCCAACCAACCACTACTAGGATGATTCTCGAGAAGCCTCCTCACCTGGTGATGCATTTTGGAATGACGGGTAAAAAACTTGTTTCCTGGCAAATTTCTGAGCACACCCACTGACCAGAACCGAAATATCAGGCTGGATTCACATCAGAGGTGAAAGGACGGCATACACAAACTACTACAAGAAGATGACGGACGGCCAGATTGATCGATGGCCGCCCAACTTCTGCAAGCTCCAGTTCGCCACCGAGGGCTCCCCGGCCACCGAGGTCGCCTTTACGGACGCGCGCCGGTTCGGCCGCGTCAGGCTGGTCGACTGCCCCGGCGAGCGGATCAGGAGGCACTCGCCCCTCGTCGAGAACGGGCCCGACCCGGTCATCGACCTGGACCTGTTCACCGAGGACTACCTCCGGGGAAAGATGCGGGGGCGCCGCGTCCCCGTCAAGGCCCTCCTGCTGAACCAGGCCGTCATCAGCGGCATCGGCAACTGGGTGGCGGACGAGACCCTGTACCAGGCCAGGATCCACCCGGAGCAGCACTGCGACGAGCTCGACGACGAGCAGGTGTCGGAGCTCTACAGGATGATCCGGTATGTGTGCCAGACGGCGGTCGACAAGCTGGGCGACTCGGACCAGTTCCCCGAGCACTGGCTCTTCAACTACAGGTGGGGCAAGGGCGCCAAGGGGGCGGCCGGGAACTCGCTCCCCAACGGGGAGAAGCTGGCCTTTCTCAACGTCGGGGGCCGCACAAGCTGCTACGCGCCGGGTGTGCAGAAGAAGACTGGGCGGACCGTCCCCGGGATCAAGGAAGAGCCCGTCGAGGCTCATGTTGAAGCAGCAGCAGCAGCAGCAGCACCCAAGAAGTCGAGGAAGAAGCCGTCAGACGCCGACGAAGAGAGTACTAGTGCCCCGGCACCTAACAAGAAGAAACGGACGAGGGCCGTCAAGGAAGATCCGGACCGGGGCCTCGCCAAGACCGAGGATGCGTCAGTCGATACGAAGCCGGATCTTGGCCGAAGGAGGTCTGCTCGACTGAGGAACTAGTTGCCTTGTTGTTATTTCTGTGATTCACAAACAGCAGCTGGCGGTATCAGCCCCAAGGACTCAAGATGGCCTTGCAAGTCATTCACCATGACCGTGAACTCTTTGACTGCTCGAGTTGTTCTTGGATGATCATGATCATTGGCCGCCCTTCTTTGCCCGAAAGCTGCAGTCCAGCCTCTTGAGCGTCATCTCTTCGGTCTGCGAAGCCCTGCGGTGGATGGGCGTGTCCTGCAACTCGGCATCCATGGTTCGCCGCCAACCTGCATCTCCTGATGATCCGATATTCAGCTACGCCCCGTCACGCCCCGTCACGCCCCTTCAACCTCGGGCTTATTTTCAGGATGTCGGGCAAAGTTATCTGGTCAGCAGCATCTGACCTCTACATAGTCATTTGGTCGAGAATACGGGTTCCCCTAGAGTGAGCCATCGGGCACAGACATTCACCACTACTTTATATAGAACTTATTTTTAGCATGATACGAATCTCGAGTCAGACACGGTGCCCGGCCTAATCGTCACAGGAGAGCGACTTGACTCCCCGTGATGAGTCTCCGGAAGTGATGCGTGCAGAATATTAGGCAGTCATGGTTCTCCAGTCCATGTTCCCCTCGTGGCCTCCCCCATGATCCCGTACGAGTCACGTCGTGTTTGACCCAAGAGGCTGCATGAGGCCTGAGGCCCGGCCTGTCTGTCAATGCAGGGGCCTTGTCCATGACAGCCTAATGGGTCTGCTTCGTGTTACACTTTCAAGACTTTGGTTGCCTTGCAGGGCTGAAGAAGCACAAAGGCACACCCTGCCGGCATTGTTGATTTTGGATATCAACATCTCAGGTTATCTCCGACCAGACTACTCTCGAGGTGTTGAAATCCGGGCCGTCAAAACCGTAGTTAGCTTACACGCAATAAAGGACTCCAAGAGTATAGGGAAGCAACAATGATGGATTGCTATAAGAAAACCGCCCAGCATGCAACGGCCTGGGTCCTCGTTGCATGCCACCCAATATACCATGTTGTCGTAATTATCTCCTCCTTGCCGACCGGAGTCGAGACGGCCGCTTCCCCATCTTCTCCTTGACCGACAGGCCATCTCCGGATGAGCTGTTGCTTCTGGAAACGCGACTGTCCCTACTGGGCAGGCTCTTCTTGATCTTGGGGGCGGCGCTTCTTGGTGTAGCTGTCTCGCGGTACAGAGAGTCCACGTTTGTCTTTTCAGGAGCTTCTTCTTCTCTCTTGTCGCTGCCGCACTCTTCAAGCTGAGGGCGTCTTTGCCTAAGCTCATATGCTCTCTGTTTGACATTGCTGGTCAGGCTGGTGGTGGGTTCTTCTGATGGCCCTTCTTCTGATGGCTCAACAGGTGGTGTGATGCCATCCCGGGGTGTGTCTCGGCCGCATGCCGTCTCTCCATCCTCAACGGGAGGAGGCAAGATGTTGAGCTGCCGCAGCTGCTGGACCGTGTACTTCTGCAGCAGCCAGGCCTGGATCGTCGGTTCCCAGTCCTGCTTCCGCAGGATCACGTCGTACGGAGAGTCGTGCATGACGAGGTGCCTCGTGACCTGCACCTGGTCAAGGTCCGGGTACCGCCACTGCAGGTTCACGGCCGTGTCGGCGGTGATGCTGGACAGAGGCTTCCCGGGGCCGTACCTGCGGGCGTGGAGCCTGTTCAGGAACCCCTTGGTGACCAAGCTGTATCTGCCGCAGTTGCTGGCGTGGAGGACCGATGCTAGCTCCGGCTGGACGTGGTTGACGGATGACGGGTCCGACAACGAGTCTGCGTCTTCTGGATGGGCCGTGGAGCCTATAGAAAGAATCTTGACTGAGATGTCCTCGACTTGTATCATGATGGGGAAGCGGGGTGGGTTGGGTTTGATGGGGTATCTGACCTGAGATGATCATGGGAACGGCCGACATGATATATATTTACTGAAGAGCAATACCTCGGTGATTGAGACTAATTGAGAAAAAGGCTGTGAGGCTTGAGCTTGATGGTGTGAATGGGTTCATCTTGGTTCCTCCTGCAGCCTCCCTTTCGTCAAACTTTGACGACGGAAACGTCCAAGGTGTAGCAATTTCCAAGCGAGGCCCCGAGGTTTGACAAAGAGATGTATTTTGTTTTGAGATTGTTGTACCGATTGTAAATTACAAGTCCACGGTCTAGAAGCCATGATTCAGGCAATGCCAAGGCCAACGAAACTGGCTGGCGAACTGCATGGCCAAAGATGGATTCTATTGGTTTTTATCCTCAGGAGACGCACGTCCTACCTCGGAGAAGGCCGATATAATCCAATCAACGGACTGGATTTATTATCCAATCGTATCCATTTTAGTTGGAGGCGTTTATCAATCAGCCGGTGTCTCCAAGACCTGCAGTTACACCAGGTACTCAGCCACCACAAGCCCCGTGCAGGAGCCTGGCAATGGCATCTATCTTACTGGTCATTTCTCTCCTTCCAGTCCCAGCTGCCCCTACCGATCATGAACGGAATGCGTTTCCGAGATGATTATTATTAGTGATCACAACAGCTGTTGCCAAGATCGTATCTGTAGAAGACTGGTCCTCTGTAGAGACGGGCTGCGTGTCTGAAAAGACCATGTCTGCAAGTCCAAAACACCACCCCTTCCCAAAGCCTCATCGACTTCCCTCGACCGATAGAGCCTTCAATTCCACATGAGACGACGACGCCGGAACCCCGCACAGCCCGGCACCAGACGGTCGAGGATCACCCCATGTTTTCTCGCGGCAGCTGTGAACGGCTCAGATTCCCGGGCCTCATCAACAGGGATGGACTCGCCATTCCCTGATGATAGTCAAAATATTGGCATCGACAACACATCCTATCCACCCATCTACGACATCCAGCTGCGCGGACCGACAGGCGACTGGCAGCGCATCAGGGCCGACTACGACTCCAACAGCGCATACTCATTCATCAACCCCGTCACCACGACGAGGCTAGAGGTCACGTCCCGGCCTGCGCAGCCGACCGCGTCATCGAGCAGCAGCAGCAGCAGCCGTCGTTGTCTGTTCGGGGACATGAAGCCCAGGGAGTGGGCGCACAACGTAGGGCTCCGGTCCGTCGGGATGGGCGTGAGAGGCATCGCTGTCGACTTTGCAGTCTCGGCGAGGCAGACGGGGTGCTACGACGTTGTCATTGGAAAACAGGTCATGGAGCAGATCGACGACAAGTCCTCCGAGGCGGAAACCTCGAGTTACGGTGGTGTGGACGGAGACTGGGAGGGACTGGTGGTGGACAGCGGGAGTGTTGGTGACTTTGCATCGCCTTCGACCATAGGCAGCGAGAGCTCGACATCGCTTGCGTGGAACTATTCACCCCTGGAGTGTTGTAGCGGCAGCTTCGAGATACCAGTGGATGGCGGCGATTATCTTGCGGATGATGATCTTAGCCATGGCCCCTTCAACTATGACGCCCTCGTCAACGGTCACTTTGCTGACCTGCACCAAGTCTTGGGATTCACCTGTACCAAGCCCCTGACCCAACCATGGGGCGAGGGCTCACTACGGAATTGTCCAAAGTTGGAGGGCCAAGAACCATTTACCAGGAGATATGATATATAAGCATTGTACATGTATTTTTGTTGTACACCAGTAACCCAAGGACAGAGGGGGGAGGGGGGTGAGGGCGTCCTCAATCTTGTTTTGTCTCTTTTCTTTCTTTCTCTCCTCTTCTCTCTTCTCTCTTGACTGCTACTTTTCTTCGAGACGCCTGAAAGAAGCCCAGTCTATCTATACCCAAAAAAAAAAGAATACCCCGAGGAAACAAGCAACAGATGCAGTTAAGCAAACACATAAAAAACCATGCCATTTCATCAACCATTCAAGACTGCATGCACACCTTTCATTCGCCCACAAGGCTTCATAAATGCCCGCCCCTCAGCTGCCGTTGGTCTCGGCCCCGTTGGTCTCGAGCTTGCCCTCCGTCTTCTCGACGTAGGCGACCAGGTCTGCGATGGTGCAGACCTTGAGCCCCCACTTGCGTGCAAAGACGATGCAGTCCTCTCCCCTCAGCATGCCCGTGTTGCGGCGGAGCGCCTGGCCAGGCGTCTCCTCGCCGTCGTCGACGACCTCGCAGATGGCCGCGGCCTGGGCCTTGCCGGCGAGGCGGCAGAACTCTGTGGCGGCCTCGGTGTGGCCGGGCCGCTGCCGGACGCCGCCGGGGCGCGACCGCAGGGGGAGGATGTGGCCTGGGCGGCGGAAGCTCTCCGGGCGGGCGGCCGGGTCGGCGAGCGTGCGGCAGGCGAGGGCGCGGTCGCGGGCGCTGATGCCCGTCGACACCGAGGCGTCGGCCGAGTCCACGGAGATGGTGTACGCGGTCCCGCGGACGTCCTGGTTGTCGGGGACCATCTGGGGGAGGTCGAGCGCCGCGGTGAGGGCCGGCGAGAGCGGGGCGCAGACGTAGCCTGAGGAGTGCCGGATGAGGAAGCCCATCTTCTCGGTCGTCACGTCCTGGGCCGCGATGATCAGGTCGGCCTCGTTCTCCCGCGAGGGGTCGTCGAGGACCACGAGGAACTCGCCATTTCCTAGACCGCAAATTCAAGTTTAGACTCCGAGTCACTAGTTAGGAGGGGATTATCACATACGGAACGCCTCGATCGAGTCGGGGATCGAGTCGAATTGGTTCTGGTCAATTGTTGAAGGCATTTTTGAAGGGCTAGATGTGGGGTTTGGAGATGAAGAAGAAGAGGGAGATCTACGGCAATGCGATCTGGACGAAGGAAGAGGAATGTGGCTCGGACTACCTCGGCATGTAAAGTTATGCGAACGGTTGCGACGGGACACGAGGGAGGAGCGGGCTCGGAGGTGGAGGC
>JABFEP010001721.1:0-14600 GCA_013618265.1 Fusarium albidum
TTTTCCTTAATTTTCGAGAATTTTTTAAAGAGATTAAAAATTAAGGTGTAAATCCTAAGAACTTTCAAAGTGGTGCACTCACTTGTCCGGTGCACTCGCTTATCATGTACGTTAGTAAGAAAAGACAACTCTCGAAAAAGGTCTTATTATTACAAAAGACACTCTCTAATCTAAGCGTAGTAGGAAGACATCCTTAATCTATATTCTTCATGGCTTGCAATCAGCTCTCCATTATAACGGTAGACTGATGGTTTTAGCCGTGACAGCACTGTATTATCAGACGTTGAGTTAAATATCATTAGTCTAGGACGATGTGTTCGGTAAGGTTATAGAAGGGGCTCCAGGTCCAGAGGGTAAGTAATGAGTATAATAGCCTTGATTGTTGCCTTGCTCCTTTGCCCGGCGGTCACCATTTCCCCCACAAGTCAACCAACCATATCCATAGTCGAGTAAATTCACCATGTACTCTGGCCATTCAGGGTGGGGGCTTCAAGCCTCATCAGCACTTCGTCCAGGCTAGACCAGTCTAGACCCCAAGATGCAAGGCTGGAACCCCAACCCCACCCTTCATTCACCTCACCTCTCTCCAGCACTCTCTGTCACTCCGAGATGGCAGACCCCCTGAGCATCGCCGCCTCTGTCGTCGGCCTCCTAGGCGCCGCCGGCAAGATCTGCACTGCGTTGTCCAGCTTCGTAGGGAGTGCCGTCGATGCACCAGCATCTGCGCGCACGGCGCTAGTCACCGTCGAGGAGTTACGCTTGGCGTTGGAGATGGTGCAGCAGCTCATCGAGACAATCTCGAGTCTACCGGCCAGACGGAGACAGCTTGTGCGACTGGATCACATCGGGATAACCTTTTCCAACTGCATCATCACGCTGTCGGAGCTAGAGAGCCTGGTTTGCTTCAAGGATGGGGCTATGCACAGGCTCAAGTGGGCGTGGGGTGAGAAGAAGGTCCTAATTCTCCTCCCAAGACTTGAATCACAAAAGTCTTCGCTCTCACTCATGGTGACGGTGCTTCATTGGTATGGTCCTAATGCAGGTAGTTTCTGTAGCTGACAGGGGCAGTCAAACCGAGATGGAGGCTCTTCAAGGACGAGATAGACTGAACGCAGCTGTTGATCTGATCCTTCAAAGAGATCAAGGCTTTGCAGAACGACTACAACGTCTAGAAGACCCGTTTCAAGGCCAGGATCCTTCCATCAGATTCTTCGACAACGAGTCTACAACATCACGCAGAAAGTCCACAATGAGCAACAACACTCCTCCCGAGTCCGACTCACTTGCTCGTCGAGAATTCGAAGAGGTTCTCGAGCAATCCCGCGTATATACCCGTTCAGAATCCAAAGACTCTGATGTGTCTTTTACAAGTTCAACAGCCCTGTCCCATGCGTGGAGCATGCTATCTCTCAACGACATCTCCATTGTAGCAGTCTTTCGTCTGCCGATAACTCTAGACGATATCGACAGCTTCGGACCTGGACTCACGTTTGGCACGCTTCTTCGCAGCCCAGTCCAGACGACATCCACTGTCTCGGGCTCCAGCACGAGACAACTCACTGCACCCCGGATGCTACATCTTGATGATTCCAAAGCCAGGCAAATCCCAACTGGCACGAAACCAAAGGAATCACGCAAACAGCCAGACGGAGCCAAAAACGAGCTAAAATACGTCAACGGCAAACGTGTAGTTGCCGAGATCAAGTCATCAGCCCAGTCTTCTCACGATGTAAAATGCTGACACTGATGTAGACTTGTGATTGTCGGGGATGGGAATACGGAAAAGACAAAAACCTTGATCTCGTACACGCAGAACAAGTTCCCAGAGGTCTACGTCCCGACCGTATTTGAAAACTATGCTGTGACAGTCATGTAAGCGGCATTTCCCTCTATGGCTCTCAGACTGATGGACTTGGAGGGTCGGCGAGGATCCCTATATACTCGCGCTCTGGGATACTGCAGGCCAGGAAGACTACGACCGTTTACGACCACTATCGTATCCAGAGACGGACGTCTTTCTGGTATTTACCCGAATTGGGTCTCATGCCAGCT
This sequence comes from Fusarium albidum, assembly GCA_013618265.1. Lineage (NCBI taxonomy): Eukaryota > Fungi > Ascomycota > Sordariomycetes > Hypocreales > Nectriaceae > Fusarium > Fusarium albidum. The sequence goes on from JABFEP010001721.1 coordinate 2,053, forward strand.
ACGAGGCCGTCGAGCAGAAGTGGGTGCCCGAGATTACACACTTTGCCCCTCGCATCCCGTTCATCGTCGTCGGCATCCAATGCGACGACCGTGATACCATCAACCACGATCCCCCCGTCGGACATGCCCTCGCGGACAAGGTTGGGGCGGTCAAGTACATGGAGTGCAATATTGTCACGCAAAAGGGCCTCAAGGATGTATTCGACGAGGTATGGCCGCTGCAATCGTGAAGGGAGAGTGACTGACGTGGGATAGGCGATTGTCGCGGCGCTCAGTCCACGTCGGCGGAAGGGCAAGAGCTCGAGGCGGTCATGGAGACCTGGTTTCTTAAGGACTGTGGCTGAGAATAAGGACACTGAGCAGAGGAAGTAGAGGCTCTTTGTTAGAGTTGCCCATAGCCTCTTGGACACACGAGATCCAGGTGCTTGCTGGATGAATCAACTTAAACAATATGTAATATTCCATCAGTTGCATACAGTCTGGTATCTATCGCATGTCCCTTGACCGATTGTTCATCCCACCAACGCAAGTGACGCCGCACACTCAATGGCAAACCCAAAGCTTCGAGCATACCACCCAGCACTCCAGTAGCTCAACTCGATATTATGCGGCGCCGCCCTGACGATGCTCGTATCGACCCTCGCACTCCTGGGGAAGCTCGCAGCAAAGTCCTGAAGGTGCTCATCTGTGGCGTCCCAGTAGTGGTCCCTCTCCGCCAGGGCAATCATGATGGGCACGGTGACATTGGCAGCCCACTTCTGCCTCCAAGTCGAGAGCCACGGCGTCCTCAACGAGGCGATCTCGTCAAACGGCATGGCGTGATCCAGCCGCTCGGACTGGGAGTATACTTGCTCATCTGCAGTCCCTGGCGGCAGTAGAGTGCTATCCTTGACGTGGACGGGGATGCTGACGTGTGAAGGGGGAGGGTCAGGCTGTGCGGTGTGGCCACCAGTCTCCTTTAGCAGAGAGCCAAAACCAGAGATGATGACGCCCCCGAGGGGATAAGACCGATCCTCGGACGCGGCATGCAGAGACGCCGCGACGATGGCACCGTTGGCACCGAGGCTATGGCAGTGCAGGACGATGCAGCTGCACTCGTTTGGAAGGCCAAACTCTGTCCACAGCGCGGGGAGTATGGACTCGTGCAGCCTGGTTCCCCATTCTTCAGGAAAGCTGGAACCTTGAGGGATTTTCGTGACTGGAGTTGACTCGTTGTAGCCGGGACGGTCGATGGCGATGAACGGCACCGACAGGGAGCTGCTTGTCTGACTGGCAGTGTAATCCGGCGTCGCGTCAAAGTACTGGCTGGTGTAGCAGCCGCCGTGAAGGCCAACGACCAGCGGGCAGTACCTCGGCCTGGATCGGGGTTGGGTGGGGTTGGGAATGTTGAGGATCCCTGACAGGACGGTGTCGTCGGCAAGAGTGAGTTTGAACGGCTCCATGATGCTTCGATAGATGAATGATCTCGTCAGGATGTCTCAGACAATCCAATCAACATGTAACGTAGATTGGGGTTCATGCGTTGGAAACGAGGGAGTTGGCTGACGTCGTGTGCGGGGTAACCAGAGTGGACCGATAACGACATCCTCCCTCTTTTCTCCCATCAACCTTGCCAAGCACCAATGTCAGAACCCAAGCCAGAAGAAACGCCCGCGGCCGAGTCGCCCCTTCAAGCCCCGGTGATAGAGCCAGAGCCGCAGGAGCAGGAGCAGGATGTCGACACAGACGACGGCTACGCATCCGACACGGCATCAGCCGCGTTGACCTCGCTATCCTCCAGCGTGCGCGACTACAACTTTGAAAATAGCCGCAGGTACCACAAGTTCAAGGAGGGCCTGTACCAGTTCCCCAACGATGTGCCCGAGCAGGAGAGGGAGGATATGAAGCACACCGTCTCGGTCCACCTGCTGGGCGGGAAGCTGCACAACGCCCCGCTGGTGAGGCCGCAGAAGATTGTGGATGTTGGCACAGGAACGGGGAGCTGGGCCATTGACAGTCTGCCAACCTCAAGTCTCTGGCTTCCTTTTATGCTGACTGTGTGCTTTAGTGGGTGATGAGTATCCCGCCGCCGAAGTCATAGGCATCGACCTCAGTCCTATCCAGACGCCCTGGGTACCTCCCAACGTGAGGTTTGTCGTCGACGACGCCGAGGCACCGTGGCTCTACGGTCAGGACTCGCTTGACCTTGTCCATCTGCGGAACATGAGCACCGCCATCAAAAACTGGCCTGGTCTATTTACTCAAGCATACAGGTACGCCTCCGCCTGAATGCCGCCTTTGTATACATGTACTGACCAAGGCATCAAGTGCACTGAAACCCGGCGGTTGGATTGAACTTCCCGAGTTCCGCTGGGTATACGGCTGTGACGACGGGAGTCTACGCCCGGACTACACGCCGCCGCAGATGGTGGCTAAGATCAAAGAGGGCCTGGCCACGTTTGGCGTCGAAATGAACGCCTCGGAGAAGAACGAGGATAGACTGACAGCAGCAGGCTTCGTGAATATCCGCCACCAAGTCAAGAAGGTGCCAGTCGGGCCGTGGGCCAGGGATCCAGGTCTTAAGACGATTGGGCTCTACACGAGGAGTATCATCTACGATGGTCTACATGCCATCACTATTGGGCCTTTTACGCGGGGTCTGGGCTGGACGCCCGAGGAGGTGGAGGTTTTTCTGGTCAGGGTGAGGAAGGATTTGATGGATTCTTCGGTGCATTCCTACGTATACTTTCACTCTTTGTGTGCGCAAAAGCCCGAGAGGCCGAGTTGAAGAATCAGTATCCCTGTAACTACTACTTCATCTTGCCGCCAGCATGTCCACAACTTGGTTCGTCAACCTCTCCACCATATGCAGCCCAGGATCATGATCAGGATTGACTTCAGCAATAGTCAGCCCCTGGACCTTTTCGCTGCCCAAAAACACCCTCAAGGCCCGCATCATGTCCTCAAACACGACACCAGTAAAGTTTGGCACGTTTGCCAGCGGGAATGTCCCCGGATCGATAGAGTCGACGTCGAGATGCACCATGATGATATCGACCTTGTCTTCGAGATAGTCGAGTGCCTTTCTTGCCTGCTTCTCCGGTTCACGAGCTACAGAGGCCGAGCTGACGACCTTGAAGTTGTTGTCGGATAGGTAGGCAAAGTGCTCGGGTTTGTTCCCCGGCAAGGCCATGTTTGTACCGAAAAGCACCGTGTTAGACGCATCGCAGACGGGTTCGCCCGAGACGCGAGAGAACTGCTCCATGCTCCTCAACGTGCCGGGGAGACGGATTAGATGGGCCATGTTCATGCCTGCAAAGGTTCCGATGGAGCTGGGGTCCATGGGGGAGGTGAGATCGGTGTCTGCATCGATGTAGACAAGGCCGACGCGTTTAGGGGGGGACTGTGAAGCGGCGTGTTTCCACAGGGACGAGAGTATGGCCGGAAGCATGCAGCACTCGCCTCCAAGGACGAGCTGGAAGGCTAGTTGACGAGACGAGGCGATGTTTTGCGAGATGGCTTTATGTACGCTCTTGCATACGGATATGTTGGCGTCTTCATTACGGACGCCTCCTGGGGCAAAGGTTTCTGCTGAGAATCTGGCGGGAGCCTCGAGTGCGTGCTTCTCCACGACGGATAGGCCTTCTTGTTGGAGCTTCTTGATGATGCCTACATCTCGGAAGGCTTGGGGGGCTTTGGATTTGCCTGGGATGATGGAGCCGCAGTCTGCGGGCACATATATAACTGAGATTGATGGGGAGGCAGCCATGGCGAAGTATGGCGTATGAAGAGAGAACCAGATCCTGTCTTTGCAGAATATATAGAGTCGGGCATTGTCAAGAGAAGGGCGCAGTTCCAAGACTATCGGTGATGACGCAACGCGTGTCAGTCGCAGGGCGCCGTCTGGATAAAGAATTTATCCAGGGGCATAATCAGTTAGATCAACGCCATATCGGGTGTGGCTATCAATAGACATCCAAAGCACTGCCCTGAAAAGTGACACAGAGTATTATTATGATAGTGCACTGTGGCCATTGACCTCTCATTACACTTTAATCTGAATCCTCCATCTCGGCGTACACCCGATCGGGCCTGTACCGAGTCCACGCCGCATCGCCGCTCTTCAACTTGCCACTCTTCAGCCAACAGTTGCCAAACTGCCCCGCAAATATATTCATACTCGGATGGAAGAAGACGCTGTCACACACAGTCTCGTTCTTCCTCGTCATTTCCGCACATGCACCTATGCAGTCTTCGAAGAAGTACGCCCAGATGGACACGATGTCGCTGATGTGCCCGTCTCCTGTGGCGGGGGCATTCACGCCACAGTACGAGTGGAACCGGTATCCATTCTCTGTCCTGAATGTCCCGTTGGACCCGTTCTCGGGGCAGTTGAATGTGAGGTTGCGGACTTGAGAGGCTGGCAGGGGAGTGTAATCGTCGGGGTCTGGCTGGTCGCATTCGTTAAGCCCAGTCGGCACTTGCGAACTCTGTGAGCTAGAACAAGACATTAGCACGATAGATTCGATCAGACGAGAACCGACTTACCTATTGCACTTTGCTCGAGCTGCACCGAGACCTCCTCCAATACCCCCTCCAACGATGATAGCAGTCACGACCGCGACGAGAATACCAAAGTTGAGTATACTCAAGCCAAACGGAACCTTTTGTTGCTGCTCTGTGATGTTGCCTGCAGGATTGCACGGCTCGTCCTTCCCCGCGATCGCCGTATACTGTCCCCCCAGCGCATAGTGGCTGTTATTCTGGTCGCACTGGATCTCGGGGGCCGTTGCCGCCCTGTCTCGATCGTAGTCAACCTGGAGTCCTTCGTCGTCTCGTGTCGCTGCCATGTCGCAAGATGGCGGGCAGACCAGCGGGGACTAGTCCGAGGACATTGGGGGGCTCAAGAGGATCGACTTGAGAGGAAAAGGTTGCGGCACGGGACGTCAGAGGAGAATCGGCAGGTAATATGGGCCTCTATCATCTTTGATAGGTTGGTCGTGTTGGTTGTGTCACGCTGCAGATGTCGATTAATACCGGGTCTGTCCGTCTCAGCTTGATTTCAACCAGGCAGTGAGATTAGCTATGCCCAATCAAGAGGCGGTTCAGCATCTGATCGTCAACAAATGTACGGATATAATCTTAGATAATACGGATCGTCAGCCCTGCGCTTGCAGGTACGAAACTGCGCCGAGTCCGACGAGCTCCAGCCACAGAGCATGTGCTGTGGTGCAGGGCAGCTTGGCCATGTATGTCTCGGGTGGACTGCCCAAAGAGGGGATGGGAGGCGACGGTTCACAGAGGATTGACCTCCATGCTGCGTCACATTCCACCTTTGGGGCGGAGGCGCTGCGCCAGGCGGCTGAGCGTCCCTTCTCCATTCTTCCAGATGGTCCATCCGGATGTGCCACATTTGGGCTGTGAATTCGTGTTCTTGAATGGCACGAGAGGCGATTGCTTTTAGTATAGTTCCTTCCAATTGCTAGTATAATTAGGTGTGTTATTGATCAATGCCCGTCTAAGAATGCAGTAGTGCCACCATTCAACTCTCATTAATATGCTATCAATGATATATCAGACAAATCATCAACTCCAAACTCTGACGGCACTGCATGATGATACCTCACGTCCTTGTCTCGCAACGGATCATCTGCTTCCCGATAGAGCCGTGGTTCCGTGTAGAAATGTCCGATCTCCTGCGCCGTCGGCAGGTCACTTCCAACGTCGGTTGGATCCTCTGGTCGGACGAAAATTCGAAGGCGCCATCCATACGGCGTGGGCTCTGCCCGATCACCCGCTTCACTTCCCTCCCAGTCGGACCAGAACTCGAGTGGATCGTTGCCAAAAGCCTGCTCTCCATCGTGATGAACAAAGTGCCACATCTCGGTCGGATAGCCGAAGCCGTTGTTGCCGAGGACCTGCCAGTACCAGATCTTGCCCTCCTCATCACGCCTCCAATCCCACCTCGGACACGTCCTTTTTCGAAGTACATGGGCATCGTCCTCCTTGTCGTAGGTCTGCTGCATGTCGTAGTCGTCTTCTGATGTCATGTCATAGTCGGACTGTTCGGCAGCCTCGTGAATTCCGTGTCGATCAACCGCAAACTTGTACATCTTCCCCGTCGTGTTAGCACCCCGGTCAGTCCAGAGTCCGAGATCCCAGTCCCACGCTCGCTCGCCCTTGACAATCCAAGAGTCATCCGCGGTATCGTATTGCCGTCGCTCTGGCTCAATCATCTCCTCGTCGGTTCTGGGATCGTACCAAATCCCGTCACGGTCCACCCACAAGCCTGTCGAAGGGTCATGGGCCCTACAGGGTCCGAGTTCATACGTGAGTCCATCCTCGTCCCTCCAATCCCCAGCTTCCTTATCGAGGACCATGACCTCCCACGGTTCATAGCCCTTCTGCGACCACCCTCTCTGACGCGTATCGAGCACTGCTGCCGTTCCCCAGTCGTGCAAGTCGAATATTCCAGGATGCGTGCGCACTGGATCGGAAGCATCACCGCTCGGCGTAGGTGTGGGCTCATCTGGTTCAAGCCTTTGGTTTACAAAGGAGAGAATCGTCTGCTCGCTTGTGGGCCAAGGTTCAACTTCCTCCACGTCGCCATTGGGGATGATGACGAATCGGTCTAATTGCAAGGAACACGGGCTTGCCAGCCGGAAGAGCATGCCCTTTGTGACGGTTGAAGTAGTGACGTAAAGCTTTCGGAGTGTCGATGCATGGCGCAGCACAAAGTCCACAAAGGGTGGGCCGGGCAGCACGTCGTCGAGTTGAATATCGTCGAGATATACTTCGGTGAGGTTGGGCAAGGTCGGGAGGGAGCGGAGGAGGCTCAGGGTAACATCTCTGTCAAAGTTGTAGGTTGCTTCTTGGCAGAGGTGAAGACGCGAGAGACGGGTGGCACGGCCAAGGCACGCAGCAAGCCCGGTGAAACGCGTGAGATCAGTCTTGGAGTCGGATATACACAAGTTGACCTGTTCCAGCTTGGAAAACGCATCGCCATCGGCAGCCGTGAGACGAGCGAGGGCAGTAGCTGTCCTTACGCCCTCGTCAGCAAACAGGAGCCGGGACACTCTGCTGCTGGGCTGTGTCGCCAGGTGCCGAAGCGCAGGGACGAGAATCTCGGCAAAGCCTTGGTTAAAGAAGCATGCGCCTTGATCTTCGTGGATGAACCGCTTGATGATTCTAGCAGTCAGAGGGAAGCCGGATGAAGGGCCCTGTAGTTCTCGTTCAGAGTGCATGGGTTTGGAGACGAGAGTATGAAGGTTGGGCATGTGATCGATGGCTGATTGGAACTGGGGAAGAAAGGCAGAGAAGGCGTCCTGCTTTTCGTCATCCGAACCGTCCAATGGGACCCAGAAATAACTCTGCACCTGGGCCGATATGTCGCTCATCGATGGCAAGTCGAAAACACTCCCCTCAACGGCGTTCCAAGCCCCATTTAGCTCTTCCCAGACAAGAATACCGACATGGCAGGAGAGGTGGGTAGAGGCAGCAATGTTGAGAAAGGCGTCGCGATCTGCTGTGAGAGTCGACATTCGGATGCGGTAGAACAGGACGGATGCTGCCTTGTGGGCGAGCAGGCGGCACGCAAGCCTCACAGATTTGACATCCTGCCTTGAGAGGAGCGGGGATGAGAGGATCGGCTGCAAGAGGTCGATCGGCAGGTTGGCGAGATTGGCGGCGTTGAAGCTTGAGGAAGCCGAGCCTGAATCCATTGTAGGCTGGCTGCTTCTATAAGGTTTCTTGCCGCAGATGGAGACATCAGCCTTGCGCTGGAGAAGGAGGAGAGGCTGGTCGTGAGCCGTGAAACAGGCAGAAAAACATTGTGGCGTCTGTAACTATGCCTCAGGCAGAACAAACAGGGGGGGGGGGTATATTCCCGCGTCACCCTCTTTCAAAATAATCTCTTTCGACTTCACCACGCATTATCGACACGTCGAGAATGCCAGACTCTTCCCCCATTGCTGCGCCCGCTCCGGGACCGGAGTTTCCGCCGTGGTTTTATCGTGTGGCCGCTATCAGGCCGAAGATTGATGGCTTCGACTTTGACGAAGACATCTCGGACCTTGAAGAGTCGGGCAAGGAAGGCGAAGAGCAAGAGGACAGCGACCGTGAGTATTATAGACGCCTCTGATCTTGACTACGAGAACGACACTGACGACGGATTCATCAGATGGGTCGTATAGCGGGCCGGATGCTGATCTCTACCGTCAACTGCGACGGCAGCGCGAAGATCGAAAACGAGAATTACGAGATAAGAAACTCAAGGACGAGGAATATAAGCAGGAAACCATATAAGTCCACCGTAAAAAGGAAGAGGAGGTCCGCAAGGCAGAGGCACGGCTGCGACGAGCCCTCCAGCAGGGCCGCCAGCCTCCCAAGGTTTGGACCACGACCGACCAGACCTTCGATATCTACTCGGTTGATTTCGTGCAACACTTTTTCCATCCGGATGCCGCCTTCTACCGGTCCCCGTACATCGAATTCCACAGCGCGATGGAAGACCCCTATTATTTCTCGGAACTGAGTGAGCGACAGGACGTTACCGGCCAAGTGTGGTTCGCGAATTCAGACAGGAGCTGGGAATTTGGTTCCTTCACACCTCCTAAGCGTGCCTCTATGCGGGGGGATGAGTTCCGGTGCCCGGAGAGACACACGGGATCGAATTTCGCTTTATAAGTCGCGACTATTTAACCTTTACTATCCATCGAGATTTGGTCTTTTTGGACAGGGACCCGCCGCCATCAGTCCCCGAGATGATGAACTTTGTCGGCGTGAACGACCCCAGTTATTATTAAGCTTGTGTGTTGGCATTGGGTTATAATGCTGGATTGAGGGGGGGAAATCGTCTTCTTTGCTATTATGGAAGCAACCTGCCGTTGACCGGAAAGGATTTTTGCACCTCTTGTTGGTGAATGAGGATAAGGAGATAAGAGAATACAGATCTTAGAGTACAGGCACTCACACTCTCCTCGGGGCAGGGAACTTGAGTAGCAAGCAATGGTCGGAGATGAAGGTAGTTTATTAAGCTGCCTGTGTTAACCTAGCTATACCCGTCGTCTTTCTCTCCCCGTGTTGATACTTACACTAAACGTGTGATCCTGACTTGACTATATGGGGGCCGGACTGGATGCAAAACTTGACAAACCTCGCCCCTCAAGACCAAACAATGTACAGTGAGTGGTTGTAGTGCGTGTGGTGTTATAAACGAGGAGCCGTTGCTGAGAACTACCTATTGGAACTTTCACCGGATACTAGTCTAGTATCATATAGGAATATTTTTAGGTCATTATCTTCTTCAGTCAAGCCTACACTACTTGAGTTAATGAGGCAACGACCAAGGTCACAAGCCAAGCCGCCGGCAATCAGTCCACCCAGAAATCCCAATGACAGCCATAGCTTTTCTGGAGTGATACCAAATCAACATCGTGCTTCTGTCGCACGCCTCCTCTCCCGAAATGCTGAGCATTGATCTGCAGCAGAAGCTGCGAGGTCGATCCCTCCTCCGTCTCCAGATCCGGAAAGGCCTCGTTGAATTTGTTAATGACGTCTTCTGGTGTAAACTCTTCCTTGGACTTTGCCTCAATCTCCCGTTGAAAGAACTGCACATATGCTCGCGTGTGCTCCACGTCTTTGGTGCCGTGGAAATCCCCGTCTTTGCTGATAGAGTGTCCGGGTATGATCCTCTCCACACCCAGCGAGTCGATCAGCCGCACAGAATCAAGCCAAGCTGCCGTCAATAATGGATCATCGAGGTCAGCTAGCCACATGTGCATCCCGTGGCCGTATACCACGTCACCTGCAATGAGTGTCTTGATCGAGGGTATCCAGAACATGGTCTGCTCGGGGCTGTCTCCATTGACGGGCCCGAGAAGATGGACAATCTCGTCCCCTGGAAGGACAAAGAAGCTCGACGGGAAGGGCTGAGGGATCAAGGGCGACGAGGCAACATTTTCATCACCAAGTGCCGACTTCCAAAACTCTGTCTGCTCAAAGTCAGCTGGATTATAACCGTAGTTTCACAAGCCACTCACCTTTCCTTTGATGATTTCATTAATCAGGGAAACTATCTTTTCGGTGGCGTAGAACTTGGCGCGGGGAAAGTGTTCCAGGATGATATTGGCAGCGAGGTAATGATCCGGATGGAAGTGGGTTGCAAATATCGCAACCAGCGGTAGACTGGTCTGGGTGCCGATCCATTCAACAAGGTCCTTCGCCTGTGGGATAGAGAGGGGCACGTCGATAAGGACAGCTGCTTGGCTTCCCACGATGAGGGACGACACCATATCCTGGGCTATGCCATGGTTGATTCTCGTTTCGACCCGAAGTGCTGAGGGTGCCATTGTGCTGCGGAACCGTTTCGGACCAGCAATGCAGTATCGGAGGAAGTTTGAGCTGGAATAGATACGTTCAGATGGATTGAAGTGTCGAGATCAGATCGTGTGGATTGAACAGTGGTTTAGAATGAAAAGTGTGACGCGTCCTAGGGTATTTAAACTCTATTGCGCATCTGACTAGTGCACCCGTTCTAACCGTAGAAACTCGTATATACCCAGTGCTTTCTACGTCATGAGTGGATAAGAGGGGAAAACCAGGCCGGCGTCTACGGTATAGCCAGTGGAAACGCCGGCAATTCGTCACGCTAGCTATGAGGAGGAGTCTCCGGTGGGTATCCAACATTTAACAATGACTTTCTCATGTGGATGGATATATGGCTGGGGTCATAGTCACTCCTCTCCATCAGTTAACTCGCATTATAAAACAGAACGTAATCCGTGAATTTCCCTTTTAAAAGGAAAATACATATACAGTCTTCAGTTGTGGTCTCTTGTTCTATCTTGGGCGTTATTGCAAACATCAGATCAGACTCTTAGTTCCACCGGATGATCAGAGTCTGCCTGCTGCAAGAAGTTGGCAACATGCCCTACATATACTTCCGGGTATTCCAAACCCACCAGATGACTTCCGTCTGGCACTATGACCACCTCACTGTTCGAGATACCATCCACCCATGCTTCAGACGCGACTGGCTGGAGTTCATCGTATTCGCCACTGATTATCAGAGTGGGAATATATATATTGTTGCACAGTTCCGAAGTATCGTAAGCTGTGACCGTCAGCAATGACCGATATAGGTGCCCATATACCCTCACATTTTAGACTTCCCATGATATCTAACTCGTTTGTCCCCCACATGGTCAGATACACAGTATCGTCTTCCTCAGACCGAGCCAATGTCTCAAGCCACTCTGATGGCCAGGGATTCGCTCGACAGACAAACCTATGATAAAACAGGTCTATTGCCTCGGCGTAAGCGTCCGAGCCTGGCGGTGACCTCAGTGCTTCTTGTATCTCATCCGGCAGAGTTGACACGAGCTGATGAAAAGACTCTTTTGCAGCTTGTGTACTAGCCAGACCAGATGCTAGGATCAATCGTTTGAGACCAGCTGGTTTGTGAACGGCTGCAAAGTGAGCAGCAAGCATCGCTCCCCAACTATGCCCATATAGATCAAACGCGTCAACGATACCAAAATGGTCAAGGACAGTCGTGATTTGCGATTCGAAGAACTCAAGAGTCCAAAAGGTCTCGTCAAGTCGCTTTTTTCTATAATGAGTGCTGTTGCCACTGCCAAACTGATCAAAGTAGATGACTGGCTGTCCTGTCCTGAGAGCAAAAAGGTCAAGCGTCGGCTGGAGGTACAGATAAGAGAAGCCAGGCCCTCCGTGCAGTACAACCAAAGGCTTTTGTCCAGCCCCGAGGTCTCCTGCAACGCGATAAAATATCTGAGCAGAAATATCACTTGGCAGTGACGGATGCGAGAAGGGTATGAACCCTTCTTGAACGACAACGTCTGGAGATGCTGAGCTTGCCATGGAAGCCCCAAGCCAGAATGCTGCGAGAAGGTACCAAAGGGCCATTCTGTTTCCCTGCTGCTGGTCTTGAAGAGTCTGTATAGGACTTCGTATCGAGTTACTCGTCAGCAGGCTCGCACTTGAAGTAGGGAAATCTACCACGATTAGCATTCGGGTCCCACGATGAGGAGTGGGAAATTGCCGCGGGTCGAGATGGGGACTTCCACAACTCAAAAGATATGGGATTTTCACATTATATCTCAACCCGATATCAACAGCTGCAGTCAGCTTACATCTTACGAGGTGAGGGAAGGGTGTGTCATTGATAGGAGCTAAAAGGGGTTCGGACCGAGAGACCGGCTGAGGCAACATCCCATAATAACGGACAAAGGTAGTTCCCAATTTAGCTTAGCCATCGGAGCTTTGCTGGTAATTAGCTGATCTTCCTGTCCCAGCCGACCGGCGATAGGCGGTTCAAAGTCCGAACTCCCCTGGTGATCATGGAGGCCCCATTACACCGCCATGCAGGTCTCATTCCAGACGGAGTTTTCTCTATAAGTGGAATTCATCATTCTTCTCTATTTCTATCTATTTAAATAACTTTGCGTGTCGGTTGACGTCCTTGTACAGCAAGTATCGAAACCTCCCAGGCCCCCCAGCATAGCAGGCCTGCGGGCAAAACGCACGCAGCCACATAAAGTCGCCCGCCT
>JABFEP010001728.1:0-16991 GCA_013618265.1 Fusarium albidum
TCTCGGTGTCGATGCCGTGAGCGGTGCTCGTCGTCGTCGTCGCGGGAATGCCGTGAGCGCTTCTGTCTGTGGCCGTCGTCTTCGTCGTCGCGGTGGCGGCGATGTCGGTGTCTGTCTCTGTCGCGGTCTGCATCTCTGTCCGACTCGTGGCGGTGGTGATGCCTGTGTTTGCGGTGGCGGCGCTCGTCGCGGTCGCGTTCTGTGCGTTCGCGCTCGGCCTTTTCGGCGGCGAGGGACTTTTCGAATTCGTCGAGGCCGTCCATTGCGATGGATGTGGAGGTTGGATGAATTGAAGGGTGTTGGAGTTGGAGCAAGGTTGGCCGTTACGTCAGGTCGGAAAAGCTCATTGTGGGCCCGTTTGACCTACCCTAGAGTAGAAGAAGATGCTTACAAGCTTGTCTTGTAACTTTACAATAAATCAACTGATGGGTGTCGGATCATCATCCGGGGGTCTTTTAATTCTTCCTCGTTTATGATTTAATGGGGTGATTTGTCTGTTAATGATGGCTCACCCTCAGTAGCCACCGCTCTGCTCTGCCGCTTCTTGTCCAAGCGCAGTCCTCACCTCCTTTGCCATTGACGCCTGCAGCAGAGTGAAATCCGTCTCAACCTGGATCATGTCAAATCCCGCCTTGGCATACTCCCTCGCCGCTGCCCCAGAGGTGCTGTAGATGCCGCACTTCTTGCCCGCCTTGTGCGATACTTGTGCGATGCGGCCGATGGCAGCCTTGAGCTCCGGTTTGAACTGGCCATTGATGATGGGATGGCCGATGCTGTTGCCTGCGACGGAGCATCAGTATCTAAAGTTACTACTAGCATGAGTTCCGTACCTAGATCAAATGGGCCTACGAATAAGAGATCGATGCCCTCGACGGCGGCAATCTCCTCCAGGTTGTCGAGGGCTTCCTGCGTCTCAATCTGCACCATGGTCAAGAGACTCTTGTTTGCGTGTTGCAGATACTCGGTCATGCTGGGCTGGGACTGAAACCGTTCGCCGGCAAAGACTGCGCCGAAGCCTCGGATGCCCCATGGGGGGAACTTGGCCGCCTTGACGATCTCCTCTGCTTCCTGGGCGGTCCGGAGGAGCGGCACTAGGATCTTGAAAGTCATCAGCTGATGGTCGAGCAGTCGACAAGAAGGATGAGGTTTACTCCGTGAGCACCAGAGTCTAGGGCGCCTGCGTACATGTGAGCTATTTCATCTTGTAATGGGCATGCGTCTTACGCTTGATCATCCATGGCTCTGTGCTGGGGATTCTGACAATCGGGGATGCACCGGCAGCAGCAACGGCGGGGACATTCTCGTGCATGGCTCGGTCTGCTCATGTCAGCTTCAATGAGCGGGGAGAGCTTAGACGGGGAGGAATCACCATCAATGTTGCCGTGTTCGCAGTCAACCAGAACCCAATCGACGCCGGGCGTGCGGGCAAGCATCCGCGCGACATTGTGATCGGGGATCATGTTCCAGGCTCCCATGCTGGGAGCCTCGCCCTTTGCAAGGATGGACTGGAGGCGGTTGCTGGATTCCATAATGTTGAGCTGAGGAGTTGTTTAGTTTTCGCAGCAATTGAGGAGTGCAGAATTGTCGCAAGTTGACTTGAGTGAGGGGATCTCGGTGTTTAGTAGTCGCCTCGGACAACATTGCGTGGGGCTTTGTTTTCTCCACAAGGCCACGGAATGACCCGTAGGCCGTAGGGTAATTTTGCCTATTGCAGAAAGTTTATGAGCATCCCAAGCGATGACGCAGATGATTAAGCCGGTGGCTGTTGTCGTCTCTGGTCTCTGGGGTCTGGGGTTGCTATTTTTGCGGGGTTGCAGTTGTGCCTCTCCTTCTTTTTTCCTGATTGGGCCGTTGCGACGCTTGGCTGTGGTCCACTATCTTTCAACGTCTCCGGGTGGAACTGGGCGACCTAAATGATAGACGGCATGATGGACGTTGCTTGACAGTTCCACTGAAGATATCCCCGTGGATATGTAGTAGACATTGGTCCGACAATGAAGTATTCTATAAAGGTGTCAAGACAGTGGAGTCAGGCTCCAAGTGTTGCTGGGGCCTGAGGCACCGCCAAGCAGGCACTGTTCGCAACTGTCAAGACCCTCTGGCGACAGCGCGCACTCACTGGCCCCTATAAATGCATTCCTGCTTGTTTTCCATCTTCTGGTTTGAAGAATAAATTACCCGAGCAACGAGATGCGAAAAACGCCGCTATTCACGTGAGCGAGGAGTCAACCATTTCTCCCACAACCATCCCGTCTGCACCTCAAGCCTGCACTCAAGTCTGCACCTCGTCTTCAATCATTCCTCATTAAGACAGCAGCGCGCCGCCCAGGTAGTTGCCCCATCACCCCAGAACCAGTCATCGCTAACCTAAAGGTGCAGTCGCCATGGCGTCGCTGTTGCACGTACCCGCGGAGATTGGACTCTCCATCGTACAGCTCCTCCCGTTTTCCGACCTGCGCTCCCTGAGCCGAGCCAGCAAGCGCCTCCACGCACTGGCCGAGCGCAATCTCTATGCGGAGATAAAGATTTCCTGTACACAGCGGGAATACATTGACGTCCAGACAAGAGCTTCGTCGCCAGAAAAACACACACAACCTCTCACGCTCCTGCTACGCACGCTCCTGGCTCGACCCGAGCTTTGCCACCATGTTCTCTCTCTGGAGATTCACAAGTGCGGTGCTAGCATGGCAGGAAACCAAGCCTTCAGCTCGATAGACGAGCTTGATCTGCCGAGCGCCATCGACGCCATCACGCGGAGCGGCGTGCCGGAGCACAAGGAATGGGCGGACGATATCGAGCGTGGCAGCATGGATGCTATCACCGCGTTGGTGATATCCATGCTTCCTAAGCTGAGGCATCTGGAGATCTGGCTTATCTACCCCATGGCCGCTAAAAACATCTTTGATATGTTTAGGTCAGCAGCCCTCTGCGACGGACGAGATCAGCAGTATCCTACATTTCAGCACCTCGAGGAGGTTGAAATCCACTGTGGCCAGTTTCTCGCCAGCCGAAATGTCACCGACCCTCTGCTTTTCTTCTACTTTCCTAACATCCGCCACCTGACGATCAGCATCCCGGACCAGGACGGGTTCTCCTGGCCAGGTGCATCCGCGCCTCAACCGGCAAACCTTGATTCTCTGGTGCTCAACGGCCTGAGAGAGTCGCAGCTCGAGCCCTTGCTTTCCGCCCTCACTGGCCTGGAATTCCTGACCTGGAGATGCCCCTACTTGGAGTGGTGCCGTCACAGCCCCGTGGTCAGCGACCCTGTCATTGACCTGGATAAGATGGCTATAGCGCTATCTCGTGTAAAAGGGCTGACTTCCTTGGCTATCGATGTGATTGCGGGCAGGCGTGCCGTGGATGGCGTCGACCTGCAAATACGGGGATCTCTGGAGAGAGTGCTGTCTGACATGGGAAATCTGAAGGATCTGCAACTACCTTGGGAGTTTGCCATGGGGTTATCGCCATCGGATGGCAGACGGCTGCAGGATTTGATCCCACTCGGCATTGAAGATGTCCTGCTCCAACCATTCTTTGATAGCCGCGAGGCGTGGGAGTGGGACCCGGTATCCGTGTTCGAGGTGCTGGAGACCTGGCTGGAAGACATGCCCGAGGAAGCGGACCTGATTGTTGTTACTCTGGGGTTCAGCATGGCCTATACGGATGCGTGGCAGGAGCTTGTATCTTTTGGCGCCGAAGCCGGTGTGGATGTTGTTCTCGATTGGTGTTTTGTTTAGTTCAAGGCTAGGGGGTCACCGTACGGGCGTGATGCAGGACGAGGTATGTAAAGGGTTGACCATTGAACACTACATGTACAGTAAATCTCCCTCCAAACTGTGTTCAGCAGTAGATCTAAAGTATAGGAGCTTCACCCTCAAACTTTGGGTTCTCGAGCCACACTCGAACCTTGCCGAGGGCCGAAACATCGTGCTGCGTCTCCGAGGTAGTATAGTCACCGATCGAACAGTCGATCCAGCCCTTGGACGCCCGACTGGTAGTCAACTTGTCCCCGATCCTATGAGCCGAGCCAAAGTCGATCAGGACAGGCCTCCCGTCCTCGGCCATGACAATGTTGGTCGGGTTGATGTCGTTATGAGCCCAGCCAAGCGAGTGCACATGACGGACCGCCGACTCGAGCATCTCCATGAACTGCTCCTTGTCCTGTATGACGCGGCCGCTCTTGAGGTAGGTGCATAAATCAAAGGGGTGTCGATCGAGGACGAGTCCCGTGATGTAGCCCCTCTTTACACGACAGCCGTGGTATCCGATGACATTGGGATGAGGATGATTTCGAAGAACCTCTAGTGCTTCTGCCTCTTCTGCCAATCCCTCAGCGAGGAGGTAGACGACATTGTGCGCCGAGAATATATCGTACAGTTCCACGCACGGCCTCTTGACGAATGTGTCCGTCAAGGCCGTGTCGGCCTCGGTGAGGGCAGTTCCGTGAGGCCACTTGGGAAAGATGTCGTCGTCTGGGATGCGGACGAGGGCGTCGGCTACTTGCTGGAGGGAGAGGTCGGCTCTGGGCTTGTCGAGTTGGCCGTAGAAGAGCATGTCGTCTTGGACGAGGGCGAACTTGGTGTACTTGAAGGTGCCGGCGTCGACGTGCTCGTACACGTCTAGGAGATCCCAGCTGAGAGCCATTGTTGTTGTTTGAGGGAAATGTCCTGGGGGATGGTTTATATGCGTGTGCTGACTAGGCACCCATTTATGGTCATTCGTTCATGGTGGCCACCGCCAAAGCCACGACCACCGACTTGGAGAACAGTGGATGCATATTCATCTAATAATTAAACACCATCAAGCCCGGGTTCAGCACCAGCGGCACCAGCGCATGGAATCCCAGATTCAGCGACAGCGGCACTATCGCCGTGAAATCCCTAATCTCCCAGTCCGGGTGCGCAAACGCCCCCAGGTAGACCATGCCCCCCACGGCAGCGCCTATGAACAGGTACATCCACTTGAACGTCTTGAAGATCTTGCGCGACTCCTGGAAGAAGTTGGAGTCCTCCTTCTCCTTGCTGGTGGCCCCCCACTGCATGTCGACGTGGAACAGGTGCGCCAGCAGGGCGAGCGAGATGTGGAAGGCGAGGCCGCCGAAGAAGCACGTCATCAGCGGCGACCACTTGAAGTTCTCGGCCAGGCTGCCGAGGAGGGACCTCTCGCCCGTGCGGTAGCGGAGCAGCGTGAGGGCGACCTGCCCGAGGACGTTGAAGATGACGACGAGGGACATGAGCACGTGCCAGCTGGTGAGGTAGCAGCTCGACAGGTCGTCGCGGAACCACCCGACGAGGAGGTAGTTTAGCAGACTGAGCAGGAGGGCTGATCCGAGGGCAAAGTAGGAGCACATGTACGCCAGGATGGATAGCTTGGAGGACCAGGCTATGCTGGAGCCGAGAAATGTGTAGAAGAGGCGAGTGAAGGGGCCCTTGTAGATCCACCGGTGGAAGGGGTGGAATATCATCTCGCTGACGCCGTATGCGTACTTTTGCCAGCGGGCGATCTCGTCGTGGATCGTCAGAGACACGCCCTCTTTGAAGTCTTCGCCGTGGTAAGATGCCAGACGGACGGTGTTGCCCTTGATCTGAAGACGGAGAGCCATGTCAAAGTCTTCGGATACGTGGTTCTCTGACCAGTAGCACGTGAAGCTGTCGTCCTTGGGGACCCCGACGTCTTGGATTGCTGTTATGGTCAGCAGTGGATGTGAAAAGAGTCAGGGGCACCTACCCCTCCAGCGGAGAAAGGCGTTGTGGCCGACAAACGGGGCGACTTCTCCGCAGCCGATGGAGAAGCGGATGGACGAGTAGACGAGGTTGGTGAAGAAGGTGATGCCGCTCTCAAAGTAGTCCCAGGCGACCTGCATGACGCCGGTCGAGTGCTGGATGATGGCCACCTCGGGGCTGAGGAACATTTCTGCGGCGCCGCAGAGGAGACACTCGACAGGCTGATGGTCAGTAGTGTCTACACGAGAGACAGAAAACTCACAACGCGCGTGTCCGAGTCGACAATCAGGATAATCTCTCCGACGCGGATATTCCCCTCTGCGCAAGCAAGATGGTTCTCCTCTAGAACCCGAGCCAGAGCCTGTTGGTACAGCTCCTCCTCCTCCTTCTCGTCAATCAGAATGTCCTCCTGGGAGGGATCCCTCGCGGAGACCAGCTCCTGAAGATGGGCCTCGACCTTCTGAGAGACGTTGAGCGCAAAGTTCATGTTGGAAGCCTTTTTGAACTTTCCCGCACGCACATAGCCCTCTTGCCCGTTGTGCTTCGGCCTCGCAACCCACCCAATGTGATTGTCGTGGTAAAACTCTCTTCTCGTCTGACAGTCCTCTTCTGATATGCCAGCCCTGAGTCCATCGTCGTTGACAAAGATGTTGGCAGATCCCCCGTGGGACTCGTAGTACGACACAGCAGCCTGCAGACTCCTGACGGTGGGGATGATGACAGAGTCCAGACCTTCCTTGTAAACGGGCATCTGGATGGTCACCCTCGGGGGCACGAACCCCTCGGCGTATGCCCTCTGAAGGCTCGGCTTCTGGCAGGAGTAGAAGCGGGAATTCGTAAACGCTCCTCCTATGGGACCCATGATCTGGAACAGGCTGCTGAAGATGGTGTGGAAGAAGAACAGGCTGATCATGAAGAGGAGCGGCACGGGGGCGAGGAGGGCGAGACGCATGAAGTGGCCGTCGAGAACGACCTCGCGGACTAGCTTGCCGGTGAAGACTCCGCCTACTAGACAGATGGCCATGCAGACGGAGAGGCCGATGAAGACGGGGGATATGCGGAGAACTGGTCTGTCCAGGGACTCGGGGCGCTCAGCGGAGAGGTCCTCTGCTATTTCCTCCTCGACCACAGTGGCGACGCCATTAGGAGTCCCAGGGGATGTCTTTGTCGGTCCCTGGAGGAGAGTAGACGGTAATCGTCTATCACCCCAGATCTGTCAAGTCAGCCAGTGCCCAATATGGCGACGGTCAACTCACAAGCGACAGCAACCTCTCCTCCACCTTTGTCGCCTGGGGTATGAGATTCGTTATATCATCATGCCACACGAGGATGAGCCTCTCCTCGCGACACAGACATGCGTACTGAAACATCTTGACGGTGGACGACTCCGCCAGCGTGAGCGAGTCAAAGATCTGCAGCTGCGACCCGTCGCCGAACCGCACCTCTGCCTGCCCGGGGCTCAGCGACCGCAGTATGCCGTCGAGCATCTGCGGGCGCATGGTCAGGGCCGCCATGAGGTTGAGCCTGACGGCCGCGCGGAGGAGGCGGCTGTTTATGGGGCTGGGCATGGTGACGTATGCGCCCCTGGCCCTCCTCACGAGGACGCCCATGCAGTCCTGGGCTGAGGGCTCGTGGGGGGCCCAGCCGCTGGGGACGATCCTCTTGTAGAGGTAGCTGATCATCTGGGGGGGTCAGCAGGGACTGGAGACGGGAGACACTTGCGGTCTGTCACCAGGGAGTCCAGGGACTGAAGACGGAGGAGGCACTCACAGTCTGGTAGCGAAAGTCGTCGTCGTAGGACATGACGGGCCTCTGGTGCTCGCTGGAGTGTGAGCCCGTGCGGCCGTCATTTTGTGAATCTTCTGGGGGAGAGGTCATGGTTGGCGTTGATGAGTGACGGGATTGCTTACTTATTTTGTCAAGGGAAGGTTGCTCACGATAAAGAGTGTTTTGGTCATGACCGATGTCAACACGGCTGCCTAGCAACAGTAGGAAGACTAATGCGGGCTGAGAGGTAATCTCCCGCGGATTGAGTGTGACCGTTGTCAAAGGGATGGAAAAGCTTGTGGACGTGGCTGTCAAGGTCTCGGCGAATTATGCAGTCAGAACATGTCGGCTGCTTGTATCCAAGGTTCACTGAAAGATACTCTGACAGCTGTCATGGCCCGGGGATACTGTACACGTAATATCACAGCTCCTATTGCTCTTGCACGTCAGACGGCAGCTGATCCAGTACTACCCAGTGCACCCGCCGGATACACCGGTTTCCACAGCGCCAAAAGGCCACAGCCATCATAGGCTTGCCGGGAACTGGCCTGTCGGCATGGTAACTGGAACTGTCCACGAGCCAAGGTAAGAATCGGCAACATGGCAGATCCCCCCCTTTTAGACACCGGCCGCGCACCCATGTCCTTCAAGGGCAGATTCAACTCGACCTGAGCCATGTCTGACGACTCATCCTCGGGCACGCGCTCCTCCGCCGACGTATCCCGACACACATTCAAGAGCTACCGCCTCGTAGGCGAGTACGAAAAGCCATGGCTCGCCAACAAGGCCATGAAGAGCACGTGCTGGAACGACCTCATCATGGCCATCTTTACCTTTTTTGGCCTCGCCGGTGCCGGAGCCATCGGCTTCTTTACAGTCTGGCCGTACCTCCAGGGCGATGCAAGTATTCCCTGCTATAGAGTGCCACTTCCACTGACAACCCAGCTCTGTCTCATCTACGAGGACGACTTCCGCACCCTCAACACCGACGTGTGGACGCACGAGGTCCAGATCGACGGCTTCGGCAACGGCGCATTCGACTGGACCACCACGGACCCGAGAAACAGCTACGTCGACGCCCAGGGCCTGCACATTGTTCCCACGCTCACAAACGAGACCACGTCCATCACCGCCCACGACATGTACGCCAACTACACGCTCAACCTGAGTGACAAGGGGGGCGACGGGTCCTGCACCAGCAGCAGAAACTCGTCGTGCTTTGTCCGGTCGGATCCAGACGAGGGCATCATGATTCCCCCCGTGCGGTCCGCACGGCTGTCCACCAGGGGTCGGAGGAGTATCCGCTACGGACAGGTGGAGGTTGTTGCCAAGCTTCCCAGGGGTGACTGGCTGTGGCCTGCCATCTGGATGATGCCCGAGGAGTCTGTGTACGGTGTATGGCCGAGGAGCGGCGAGATTGATATTATGGAGTCTCGAGGGAATAGCCGTGAGTATCCTGAGGGAGGTAGAAACATGTACTACGGGACTACTCACTGGGGTAAGAAGAATATCTTTATTATGTGCTTAAGCTGACCTTCAGGCCCAACACCCGCGACAGACGCCTTCTGGCGCACGACCGGCGCAAAGAGGATCCGCCGCGGCGCTTACTCGGA
Source organism: Fusarium albidum (assembly GCA_013618265.1). Taxonomy (NCBI): domain Eukaryota; kingdom Fungi; phylum Ascomycota; class Sordariomycetes; order Hypocreales; family Nectriaceae; genus Fusarium; species Fusarium albidum. The sequence continues at coordinate 9,104 of JABFEP010001728.1, forward strand.
CGGCTTCCACACCTACGGCATGCAGTGGACGGAGAGGTACATTTACTTCTATGTCGACAGCAGGGTCAAGCAGATCTTCTTCCTGGGGTTCAAGCAGGGGAGGCCGCTCTACGAGCTCGGCGAGTTTGCGAGAATGTCCGAGAACGAGACCCTCCTGGATAATCCCTGGGCGGGGAGTACCTCTACCTCTGGGAGCGCGCCGTTTGATCAGGCGTTCTATCTGATTCTGAATGTTGCCGTCGGCGGGACGAACGGGTGGTTCCTGTGAGTGCCGTTGAGAGTTGGAGGGCTGATGCTGACTCCCTCAGGGACAAGATCGGGGATAAACCGTGGATCAACGACGCTACTGATGCAAGGTGGAACTTTTGGAGCGCGGCGGATCAGTGGCTGCCTACGTGGGGAGAGGGCGACGAGCGTGGCATGACGGTCAGATCTGTAAAGATGTGGCAGCAGGGCAAGTGTAGTTGACAAGCTACCCAAACAGAGACCGCAGGTTGTGCCTCTCCATGATATCCATCCAGTGCGCCGACACCCCCGGCTGCTCATCGTACACGCTCCATATCGTCCTCACGAGCTTCCTCGCCACGACTATCGGCCTCGCCGGCAGCAGCATCTCCAGGGCATCAAGCCTATCTGTGATGAACGACCTTGCATTCACAATCTTTAGATGCGACTCCGTCACCGAGTCCAGCAGGTCGACTTCCTGCTCCATCAGATGCGCAACGTAGTCCGACATCCCGCAGTCTTCAAGGTCGGCAACCTCAGAGGTCTCCCCAAACCTCAGCCCCGTGCTCGCCGTGATGCATAGCAGGGGCTGCGTCATCTTGCTGCCAGAGTCGGGGGGCAGCTGCTCGATCAGCTTGACGAGGCTGAGGCTCAGGGGCGTGACGATCTCGTCCCAGGGCGGGCGGTCGCTGCCCAATCTCAGGGCGGCCAGGTCGGGAAAGGTCTGGTAGATGTGGATCAGGCCTGCGAGGCGGTACGACTCTGCCACGTTGACGAGGTGCTGGCACGGCGTCTTTTGGTCGCCCGTGTCGCTCTGGATGGTGGTCTCAAAGTCGAGGGACAGGAAGCGCTCCTCCAGGACCTTGACGTCGTCCATCAATTTCTGAGGACATGTCAGAGCATGTCTGTAACTGCGGCAGAGCTTCAGAGTCTGGGTAAACAGACGTGAAGCCGTGTTGGACACGCCCGTCCACGGATGAGGCGCATGGTCAATATCCGGCTGCGCCGGTTCAGCCGTCGTCTCATCCCCGACGTCGTCAGGACAGCTATACGCCGCCATGGCGAGAAGCAACTCGCAGTACGTCCAGCTCTTGTCAAAGAAGCGCAGCATCTTGCGCTCCTCGTCTGAAAGATTGCCCTTTTGCCTGTTCACCCTGTCCAGCAGGGCCTTTGCCTCCCTCAGGAACGGGATTCCCAGCTGCGTGGCGTTGAGCCAGCAGATGCTCGTGCCGACGCAGAAGAGCGCGTACATCAACCCCATTGGGAGAACGTGGAGGGTGTCGGATGCTTTGACGACCTGCAGCTCCGACTCAATGACCGTCGTGGCGGTCCTCATCATGGATGCGCACGTCTGCTTCATGTGGGGCATCCGAGACGAGAGGTATGCTGACGACATGCACTGGAGGCTGACGGAGACGGCTTCCGAGGTGGACCACAGGGTCGTGGCGATGATGCGGTTGAAGTTCATGTGCGAGTCGTATTGCGACCAGAGGGAGCAGACGTCCCTGAACCAGAACTCGACGAGGGATGAGGGCAGGCTGGTGATTGTGGGGGGGACAATGGTGTTGGCGAGAAAGACGTCTGGGGTCCATTGAAGATCCAGAGGCAAGTCTAGGTTGAGATCGGGTAGAAAGTCGTCAAAAGGGAGTATCCCATTCTGGTCATTAGGCTGTGCTTGAGGTGCATCCCCAAACGACAACTCGGAAAAGAGTCCCCAGTTGTCGTCCCCAGGACCTGAAGCAGTCGAAGTAGACGGACTCTTCGAAGTCCTCGGCTTACCAGTCTGGGACCTAGACAGCCGAGACCCCGGATGCGTCTCGTGCTTGGTCGACCACTTCAGGTCCCGCCGATACCCACCGCATCTTATCCCCCGCGACGTGCACAGCTGGCAGCTCGGCTTTGTCTCGTCGCATTTCAGCTTCACCTAGTGAGCCATCTCTGTATCGACTTGTGCGTCCGGACTTACGTGCTTGGCCCGGCAGGTCAGGCATCCGGATCTGGATCTCGCGGGCAGGCTTTTCCGCCGAGACCCGGGGTGGTACGCGGGAGGGGGCATGTCAGTCGACTGAGGAAACTTGCGCGGAATCTGCTCAAGCGATGATCAAGATGGAGGAGGCGGGGGTTGAAGATAACCGATAAGAAGAGGAGATTCAGATCCGCAAGCCCGGGGAAGTTTGCAGCCAATAAATGCCCGATTAGATCTTTTTAGCTTCCCCGCATGACGTAAACTCCGTTCCTAATCTATGCCACCCTCTTCCTCCTTGGCTCCCTCGTCTCCTCCTCCCCATCACTCCGCGTATCCTCCGCATTCTCACCAGACACGACCCGCACAGCCAGCTTGACAATCATGACCAGCCACACCAGCATGAGCGCCTGCAAGAACAACACACCACTGGTAAAGAAGGCATTGCTCGCGCCGCTGTAGCAGTTCCTCCCCGTGCTGGATATCAGCGGCTCCACCAGATACCCGTACCCCCTCTCCGGCAGCGGCATCGGCCCAACTACATCCTCCCCGGACCCCGTATAGCACCCCACGGGGATAACCTCCCCCATGTGCTTATACACTGACCAGCAGACCATGCCGAAGGCGACATGCCGCGAGAGAACCCAGCTGACGACAAAAAAGCCAAACGTGAAGTTGCACAGCCGATCAAACCCAAAGTACTTGAAGCACTTTGCCACGGAGAAGACCAGGTCGTTGAAGTCTGTCAGCACGAGGATCACGTTGCCGACAGGCGTGAAAGCCACGCGGTAGGACGAGTAGATCATGATGATGGTGACGATGTGGTGGGCGAGCAGCTCCCAGTGGTCCTTGCGGCGCTTCTCAATGTTGATGACGATGATCTGCTGCAGCCAGAAGGACAGCTGGGCGAGCATGTAGGCCTTCATCAGGCCGGAGAGTTCTCGGTCGGGGAAGCTCGCCCACATTTCGCGGAGCTTGAGCCAGTACGGAGAGTAAAAGTAGATGTACTAGAGAGTAAGTGACGGAGTTCAAAGGGGAAAAGCACAGGTGAAAGGACGTACTATTCCTACAGGCCAGCAGATGGCGTAGTACAGGACCATCCACGACTGCTCCGTGAAACGGACCATGTGCTTCTTCGGCAGCCCGCACCACCTTGCCAGCGGGGTCCACACGAACTGCATCGTGCCGGCGCGCAGACCCGTCAGGAGAGCGACCAGAAAGGCGACCAGATAGGCGTCATTGTGCCCCAGGCCGTACTTTCCCGTCTTGTGGTTGTACCCGGAGAGGGAGAGGAACCCGGCGATGTAGGGCTCGGCGCCGGGGACGTACTGCGCCAGCAGGAGGGGGACTATGAAGCCGAGACACAGACCTGGGGGGTCAGCTAGGGTATCTGTGGACATGAACAGAGGACGTACTGATCTGGTGGTCGACGAACCACGTCTTGACGGCCGTGACATGCCCGCCCTTGCCCGGGCCCAACGCGGAGCGTATCGTCATGGCGAGAGTATCAAGAAGTGCAGGCGCGGTCAGGCGTCGTTGCTCGCTGAAAGGTAGCCCGTGATGAGCCTGAATCGAAATGATGTGTAAAATAAGAAGAAAGAAGCCTTTTGACCAGAGGAGCACTCGTCTTGTTTACTAGGCAACGTGTTGTTTTCAATTAAGGTTGGTTGAGGCATGGAGATTGTGGAAGGGGTCATGAACCTACCCGGTTTGTTGGGATGGTTGCAATAGCACATTACTGTTTAAAGTCTCTTGCTGCAGATAAGAGGCATCAGGTCGAGCCGAGTGGCTGAAGTGATTTAGTTGTCTAATTCGTATGCTTTGGGAGGGGGCAGAATTGCACTCACTCGTGACCATTCAGCCTGGAGAGCCCGAGTCTCGAAGGGCTATACTATCGTCCTTGCTTGGTCATGGGACTACAGCAGAATATATCAGTACTATTCATGTTTAAAGAAAGGGGCCGGACTTGGCAGCTCTGCGGTTGTCTTGGCACGGAATCATGGACATGTTACTACCCGAGGGGTATGGACAATATCTGTGAGTCCATAAGAGCGCACGCTTCATCCCTTGGAATGCCCGCTTCATGACATAGAAATAGGTCAACTCGGACAAGCAGCTGGCCCAATCGTGGCTTGTAATAAAGGGGGGGACGAGAGCCTCCATCCAAGATAGGAGGTGCCTCGGCTGAGCCGGAACCTCTTTCGATTTGTAGTCGTACGGGAGAAACTCTACAATTAATGCTGGCATCTATATGTATTCGCCGAGTGGACACTTGTGTCACCTATTTGTGTTTACAAGGCAGCCTGCAGAAGCCATGTCAAGGGCGGGATAAATAGGCATGCCCTCTCAGCGCATACCTGTTTTATTATTCGGCCGCCACGTTTCCTCCTCCGAGGCTTTTTACTTGTGAATCAGGGATCAAAAACTAGCACTATTGCAAGTGCTCCATGTCTTGAATTTAGAGTATATAGTTTCTTACCCTCATTTAGTTCTTATAACCTACTCCCCGGAGAATAATCGGAATCGAGACAGTAGTTCTATACTCTAACTAAAGATAATATCATAGACAATATCATCCCACTCTTTCGACTTGATCGCAAAAGTCTGAATCCCGATTGACCAATCAGCACCCTCGACGCTGACGCCATCGGCAATTAATATCCAGTCCCTGTCACTCTTATCACTCCAAGCAACGTGGAAACTTGACATGCTCTCGATGGACCAGTCCCGCAAGAGAACAGCCGTCCGCCGGGCCAACGTGACGGCCTGCCTGCGCTGCAAGTCGCGCAAGCAGCGCTGCGACCAAAACATCCCCGCCTGCTCCTCCTGCACGCGGGCCGGCGTGCCGTGCGAGAGCGCTGACGCCGACGGCCGCTCCGTCCCCCGGAGGTATGCCTATGCCGTGTCCTACGGCACCTGATTGACGTGTATGCAGCTACATCAAGAGCCTGGAAGACCGTGTCGCGCAGCTTGAGCTGGCCCTGCGGAGCCACGGCGTCGAGACCGAGTCCGTCGCGGAGAGCCAGACCTCGCACGAGGCATGGGCGCCGGAGGACTCTGCTCTCCTGAGACTAGCCGCCCCCGATCCGCAGCACATTCGGGATGACACACCTCCCGGGTATCACGCCCTGCTGGATGACCTGAGCGTCCCAAACGCCGTCAGATACCCCCCCAGGACGACAGCCGTCCAGCTCGCAGCAACGTATTTCGAGCACTCGGACTTTTTCTCTCCCATCCTTGACCAGGATTGCTTTGGCGTCTTGGTGGATGCGCTCTACCACGAGGGATCCGATCCTGCCACACGGGGCACGAGCGAGCAGCGGTTCCAGCTCTGCATGGTTCTCGCCATCGCCATCCGTCTCCTCAACAGGACGGATGCGGCGGTGCCCATCACAGGCTCGGACTCGTTCTTTGCATCTGCCATGAGCGCCTTTGCACAGCGCCCTAGGGCCATATGGAGAGGCGACGAGGAGCATCTCCAGAATCTGCTCCTCATCGTGCAGTACACCATCTTCACGTCGAATCTCTCGGCGGCGTGGCACTTTGTAGGAATCGCAACGAGACTCGCTCTCGAGTTGGGTCTCCACAACGAGTATCATCTAGACGGGGATTCTCTATCTGAAGCAGAGGTCAACAGACGACGGCGTGTATTCTGGTCAACATACGTGCTCGAGACCAACCTCTGCGTGGTTCTCAACCGTCCCAGATCGATCCCCGACGAAGCAATCTTTGCTCCCCTGCCATCAACCGACGGCCCCGAATCTTCCAGTCTGCTGGCCAATCACTGCATGCTCTTCCGTCAGCTGGAATACGAAATCTTCCAGACGCTCAACCACAGGCCCCCCGCCAACGGAGCCGTGTTCGACCACCACTCCTGGAAGATGGGCATGAGGGACCGCCTCGTTGGCTGGCACGCCGCTGTGCCCCCCCTCGACACGTGCTCCAAGCTTGCGCCGCGCAACTTCTTCGACGGCGCCCTGTACATGACCCTCGTGCACCTGTTCTCGCCCTCGCGCCGCTTTCCCGACCTGTCGGCCGACGAGCTGAGGGATCTCGCGGGGTACGCGTCGTGCAGCATCGAGCTCTACAGGGCGGGCTTCAAGGAGGGCAAGCTGCGGTTCTACTGGCGCACGATACCGAACCTGTTCCGGTCCGGAGCGGCACTGGTCCACTGCGTGAAGAGCCTGCGGCTGCAGGGGGCGGTGCCTGACGCGGCCGAGATGGATAGGAAGGTGGCCATGTGCTCGGCTGTGCTGTGGGGGATGGCTGAGCGGTATCCGCCCGGGGTGTCGTACAGGGACCGGTTTGACGACCTGGCGGCGGAGTCCGCCTCGGGGGGGCTGGACGAGCTGTTTCTCGCGCAGCATGTCGTTGCTCCTCTGGACTTGGACGACGCGGCCGCCATGTGGACTACGACGCCGCCGGATCTGGACCCGTGGATATTTAATCACTAGCCTCATACTTGATTTCTCTAGTCTAAACACCCTTCAGAGGGAATTCCCTACTTAAACACCCTTCAGAGGATCCGGAGGCGCAGGATCCCCCCTTAGGCTCCTCTCAAACTCGGCCCTCAACTTGGCAATCGGCTGCATCACCCACGTGTTGTAGGCCAGGACATCCGTCTCCTCCTTGGGATCCCTCACGACGTTGAACAGGTACGGCGACTCAAGCCTCCCGGACGACTGGTTGACCTTGGGCTCCCACACGAGGTGCAGCTTCCAGTCCCTCCACTTGACGGCGCGCAGCTCATCCTTGATGTAGAACAGGAAGCCCTCCCTCCTGGACTTGGCGGAGGGGTCCCTGAAGAATGCCAGCTGGCTTATCCCGTCGATTGGTCGATCAGAGGGTCCTTGGGCACCCGCCATGTCGAGCACCGTGGTGAAGATGTCGGTCACATGCACAGTCTCGTTGGACGTGACTCCGGCGGGAACATTGCCCGGCCAGCGGATTATGAAGGGAACCCTCAGGCTACCCTCCATGGCTGTGTGGTATGTGCCCGTCCACGGCCCCGCCGTTCCTCTGTAAGGCGGTCTGAACTCGGGCCCGTTGTCGGACGCGAATATGAGGACCGTGTTGTCCCTCACGCCGAGCGAGTCGATGTGGTCCACGATCTGGCCGACCCGGTGGTCCATCTCCGCCATGGAATCCGCAAACTCGCCGTGGCCCGTCTTCCCGTCAAAGTCGCGGTGCGGGAGGGTCGGGAAGTGGAGGTGCACGAGGGGATGGTACAGGAAGAAGGGCTTCCCCGCGGCGACCTGCCGGGACAGCCAATCCCTCGACTGGTCCACCAGCATCTCGTCTATGAGACGTCTCTTTCCGAGGTCGTACACGCAAACGTTCTCCGAGTCCTGCCCTGCCACGCCCCTCATGATGTACGGCAGCTCGGCCACCTCTGGTGTGTACCCCAGGGCAGAGGTGAACTGGCTCTCGTCCGTCGTCCGGGGAATGCCCAGCCACTCGTCGAATCCCCTGTCGGAGGGGTACCTCCCGGGGACGTCGCCGAGGTGCCACTTGCCGTGGTGAGCCGTGGCGTACCCCCTCCCCTTGAGGCACTCCGGCAGGGTGCGCTCCCACCGCGTCAGGCCCTGGGGGAACCCCGCGGGCACGGACTGGCGGCATCCCGTCCTGATGGGGTGCCGGCCGGTCATGAGGGCCGACCGCGTGGGCACGCAGTCGCTCTCGACGTTGAAGTTGTGCACG
>JABFEP010001732.1:0-15490 GCA_013618265.1 Fusarium albidum
AGTACATACAATTCCCGCCCCGGTCCTTGTCGTAGTTGGACCCTTTGCAAAAGAAAGGAACAACAAGAAAAGGGAACATCCCAACCGGCCCTTCAGACCCGGTCGAGGCTTGCAGGTCTTTTCTTTTTCTTTTTGCGAAACCCGGGGTAGTCCGGGGTGTGGAGGATACACTGTTATCGTCGCTGAAAGCTAAAGAAAGGTCACTTTTTGTTTTTATCGGACGCCGCCGGGATAAACGGTCGATTTGGTATTACACCCCCTCGAGTTAACAGTGGGCAGCTGCTCGTCTACGTTACGTACGGATGCAGCGGGGCAAGGACTACAGGGCTTGGCTCGCTGGCCTGTCTGTCGGTCGCCAATCTTTCAGACGCCCCTGGCATTCTTGTGTCCTTGGCATACCTGGTGTGGCATGTACATCCAATGCATGCATCTCGTCGAGACCATCCATCCCCCCTCCCCCCCCGGCGTCTGGGCCGGTGACCTGGTCTTGCGCCAGGAAGCCCCAAGGTAAAGAAAATAAATAAATAAAAGCCTGTCAGAGAGTGTGAGTGTAGTGTGGCCTCCTAGGCCGGTGAGTGTGGGTGCGAGTGCGGGCCGAGACAAAAGTGGAGAGCCACGGCTTGTGTGGACGGCATTCGAGCAAGTCGCCGACTTTGTTTGGTTCGGAATTTGCTTCCTTCTTCTTTCAGCTATGTACCAGGTAGCTATAGCAAGCAGACATCCTAGTCTCTCTCGCCTTGCTAGGCCCGTCTCAAAGACGCTGGCTGTCATTCTCCCTTGTCTTCCACTCGCCCAGGCAGCATCAGGAATCACACCAAACAACAAATACTCTCTCTCTGCTGGGTTCCTCCCTCCGGAACCCCAGATTACATAGTCGGTAAAAAATCCAAAACACATTCGCTCTGCCCAAAAGTAGCGACAGTTGCCTCCCGCGAGATCTGAAACTGTCCAAAATAACACCAAAAACAATCATCAAAATCATTCGAGGTCTCCGAAACAACTCGAAACTCCAAACCTCATCACAACTCCGTAGATCCATTGTCGTGCCAAAGCCGTAAGAACTTTCAAACACCACCCCGAGGTATAATTTTTGGTCGCCCTTACATAGGAAACGCCTCCATCCGGTTGTCGAGCATGTATCCGTCATTGTTGTGATGTTGCTGCTGCTGCTGCTGCCGCGCCATCATCTGGTTGCGGTAGTCGACGCTCTCGACGCTCAACCCAAGCTCCGAGGGGCCAACCTCCTCGCCCGAGCTGAGGCTCTCGTCGCTCATGCTGAGGACACTCTGCGGGGGCTGCGGGTTGTTTCCAAAGTCGCCGATGCTGAACCCGCTGAGGTCCCAATTGTCCGGCGGCCAGTCACCGCAGTTGCTGACGGCGATCGCCGTCTCATTCACCAACCCCTGTCCGCCATAGATGGCATCGTACACGTTGTTCATCCCACCGTCCAGCGAGCCGAGGAGGGTCTCCCACTCGGTGGTCGAGACGCCGTTCATCTTTGCGGTCACCGGGGACTGGGCCATCATGGTGTGGACCTGGGGCGTCTGTCCTGAATGAGAGTGCGCGCGCTGCTGCTGCTGCTGATGCGGCGACGAGGGCTGCGGCGACTGCGAGGGATGGCCGAATGGCATAAAGTCCAGGTTGGTTCGTGACAGGGGTGATGCCTTGTGCCCGGGGTTCGGCGAGATCTGCGACATGGACATGCGGTGGTCTCGGTGGCTCATGGGAGCCTCGGTCTGGAGGTTGTCAAAGGACTGGCGAGATCGGGCTCGGTAAAGGTCAGGTCGCTGGCCGACGACGGTCGGCATCGTCATGCGCCGCAGCTTCTCCTGCTGCTGCAGCAAGTCGCTGTCGCTAGCCGCGGCGCCCGGGAGCTGACCGAGAGGGTAGGGTGTGGCGCACTTCTTCCTTGGGGCCACGCCGGCGGCTGGGGGCGACCCTCGGTTGGAGGTGGGGACCGAGGGTGTGGACGCCTCACGTGAAGTGTGCATGGGCGAGCCGACCGTCTCGTCCACAGCGATAAGCATGCCGGCCACACGCTTGAAGTCGAGCGAGCCAGGGGCCTTGTTCTTGTCCAGGATCCGGATGACGGCATTGACCAGCCGCTCGTCATCGCGCATCAGCTTGCTGTCGTGCTTGAGATCAATTGAGTGGTACAGCATAGTCATGCCACAGATAACCAGGAGGTCGTCCTTGTTCAGACAGAACGAGAAGGTCATGCTACGCTCCTCGAGCAGCTGGATGATCTGGATCATGTGCTTGCTTGATGTGCCGATTGAGATCAGGGCTGGGGCCGCCTTGGGACCCAGATTGGAGCCGACAGCGGGGCGGTAGATGAGTGTGCGGGTGTAGTAGTAAGCCAGAGCCTGTGGTTCGTTAGCGACAAAAGAGTCCAAGAATACCTCTCGAATGACATACCAGTAGAGGAGACCGGCTGCCCGTCACATCTGTAGACGGCTTGTCTTGGACAAAGTTGAGCCTCAGGTGACGAGGCAGCTGGTCGTACCAGGCATCAAGCTCGGCCTCGAGAGCGCCCATCTGCTGGAGCGACATCTCGTACGAGGTGGCAGCTGGATAGATCTTCTCCAGCACCTTGGCGAGAATGCGGGTGGCGCGGAACAGGGCCAGCGCACTCGACAGGCGAGTGTACTCGCCAGGGAGCGTGGGCTGGAATCCCTTTTCGGTGACGTACTCGTCGTCGGTGTCGCAGGGGTACTCGGCTTGGACATCCTCCTCCTTGAGGAGCTTGGGGAGACCGAGGATGGCGGCAGAGAAGCAGTCCAGGGTGTACAGGGTCCAGAAGACCTTCTTGCGGGTCTCGATGGTCAGGGCGCCGAAGGAGAAGCGCTTCTGGCTCTGGTGCAGGCCCAGGCGGTGCGAGAGGCCGATGGCGATCCCCTTGTAGTGCTGAAGACGCTTGTAGTCGGCGCGCATGGTGCAGTAGAGGAGGGCAAGGGTGAGGCACTGCAGGGTGTTCATGGTGTTCTCCATGAGAACGGCGTCGAGAGCCCTGCGCCATTGCTGCTCACAGGCGGCCAGCTGGGGAACATCAGGCGCATCTGATGAGAGGCCGGCAATGTTGAAGACGAGGTAGAGCTGGGCGAGCTTGTGGTTGCTCTTGACCTTCTCGGGGTCGGCGACAAACTCCTCGTAGATGTGAAGGAACGTGGGCTTGTGGAGGACAGGGAAGAGAGGAGCCCACTCCTGGAAGTAGACGTTGACACAGCGGTCGGAGAAGAGACGTGGAGGAACCTTGAAGGACTGCTCAGGTGTCTCGGGTCCTAGGGACTCACAGCCCTGGATATGCAGAAATGCCTCGGGGTTGAAATCCGTCGTGGGCTTGCCAGTCTCTTGGATCTTGCGCTTGAACGCGTCTGCGAGAATGGTGAGCACAGTTAATCTTTGAGGAACTTTGGGAATTGGGGAAGATGGCAAAATTACCAATAAAGGTGCGGCCGCTTGAAGCGCCCATGAAATAAGAGTCCGAGTTCTCGACACCAAGAAGCAGCGGCGCAGCTTGCACGCGGAAAGTATCCTCCTTTGGGGCCTGGGCGTCGTTCCGGGCCTCCGGGGCAGCCGGGCTGGACACGGGCATCGAGGGACTCCTCCGGTTGCCGTGCATCTTGGAGAGCATGTCGATCTTCTCGTCCTTCTCGTCCAGCAGGTCCTTGAGCTCCCGCACCTCGGCCTCTAGTTGCCGCACACGCTCCTCCAGGGACTCGGTGTATCCGCGAGGGAATGCGCGGCGGCTGAGCTTGTCGCTTGTCCGGCACTCGAAGCCGACATTGGAGCACTGGGAACAGGTAGGGCGGATTCCGTCGCAGCGAATCTTTTTACTCCGGCAGCGGTCGCAGGCCTGGGCAATCCGGCTCTGGGAGCTGGTGCCCACCTTGATGACCTTCATAGGGAGGATTCCGGGCATTCTGGCGGTTTGTATGTGTTTAGTGTGTGGTTGTGGGTATATATATGGGTGGGCGGAGAGCGGCTATATTGCCGAGGGAAAAAAAAAGGTTGCCGGAATGGTCGCTACCAGAAACGGTTGTGGTATTGACGGCTGCTCCTTTGGATAATGTATCGTCCGATTCGATCTTGATTTCCAACCAACTCGTTCGTTCAAAGAATAAAGACCACAAAAATCCGTGTATGGTCCTCACCGAGATCTTGTTCGAGTGATATCAATGCCTATGGCCGGGTATATATATATATATGTGTGTGTGTGTGTGTGTGTGTGTGTGCGTATGTTTGTATGGTGGGGGTTGGCCAAAGGTGTGGTTCAAAGCAGTTCTGGGTATCTGAAAGAAGAGAGAGAGCTAATAAAGGTTTGATAACGTGGGCGAGACGGAGGAAAATGAATACGGGTATGATAACGACACAACAACAGGAGGAGGGCACGAGGCAAAGATGATAAAGGAAGGAAAGGCAAACAGGTGGGAAAGATTAGGGAAGCCAGGGCGGATCTGGCTTTCTCGGGGTGGGAAAGAGGAAGATTTTAGTAGAAATGAGGAAACGGGGGTCTTGACCCAGAACGTGAGTGTGGAGAAGGTGGAAGGACTTGAAAATCCTGGGGGAGCCCGCCCGGGGACAAGCCCGTGCTGCTGCTGCTGCCGTGCCACAGCGGCGCTCCCTCTGTGTCTTTTGCTGGCCCAACCGCCGGAACGGCCACGGAGTAGGTACCTGTGTGTGTACATGCTGTACATTGGCCCCAGCTTAGGTACCTAGGTAGGTAGCGTGCAAAATCTGGGGACGCCCATCTGAGGGCGTGTGCCCGGCCAAGGGTGTGGTGGGCGTGGACGGGATCCTGGCGACCCGTACAGTGCCGCAGGGTCTGGAGCACATGGCAGGTGGTTGCCCAGGGCCGGTGTCACCCTCGACAGTTGAAGAACTTGGAAAGAGGCTTCTGACTGGCAAAGAGTTGTTGCCCACCTCCAGCTCTGACAAAGTACAGTGTGAGCCCGGGTGCCGGCTTCTCTTTTTCTCTGTCACTCACTCAAGGTCCTCCCGCTAAACTCGCAACTCATCAACCCCCAAGCCAAGCCGCCGCTGCACGCAAGCCCTCCACAGCGCTAAAGTCGACGGTGGGGAATAGTCCAGCTGGAGAGCGAAAGTCGAGCCGGTACCTCTGGTACGTACAGCCGCAGCAGGCGTCGAGACTCGAGAGGTGGCATGCATACCCTGGCCACGCCCCACGTCCACAAGGGTGCGGGCGAAGTGTGTCCAAGGGTTGCAGCTGTTGGGTGTGTGGGGACCGAGTGATCGAGAGCATGGGTGCTTGCGAACGAGATTCCCATGTTGTCCATGTCGTGTGTCGTTGGAGCATATTGGAAGAAGAAGAAAAGCGGTTTGAATGGAGGATTTCGGGGCGTGCCGGAGGGCAGCGGGCATAGAGTTGGGGACCCGTGGGGAAGGGAGACAAGTTCAACGATAATGCATGTGTCAAAGAATTGTCCCTCCCACCTTGGGCAGACTCTTTTGTAAGTCATCATCATCACGACAGGCCCCCCCCCCAAGTTCCATCATTTCCTTTTCCTCTCTTCCAAACTCGTCACAATCATCTCTACTAGTGCCGAATCGATCAGGGAGTCAACCCCAAACTAAACTATCCTTTCCAAAAACCGGAAAGATAAGAAAAATAAAGGGCCATGGCAAAATGAAACATGGACGTAACGAAACACACAGTACAGAACTATTAGAGTATAGTAGTATGCGGAGATACCTCGCCTTTTTCAATTTTTTCAGCTCCCACTTTCTGCCACTCCAACAAATCCCGTTCGGCAACCAGAAATGACACCACCCGCGCAACTCTAGAACGTCCACAACAGCCCACCTCTGCCACACCCTCAACGGGCTTGGCCCTGTCTGCCTTCATCATCGCCGGGTTACCCTATGATGATGATGCTACTGTACTTGGACTGTACTGCTGCCAACACCCTTCCCATCCGGTCCCCTTTAATTTTTACCCCAGATTCTTCGAGAAGAACCTTTTTTGTCTTTCTTATCCCCACCATCCCAAGGTGCGGGGAAGCCCGAGGGCGTCATCCCATTTTTTTTTAGTATAGCTTTGTCTGCCGTACTTGTCAAGCCCTTGTTGAGTTATGCTATGCTTTCCTAGACCACGTTGCGTTTCCACTAAATGCATATATATGTTTCGTGCCAAGCTCATGCTCTCTCCAGGGCTCAAATCCTTGGATGCCACGCGCCCCCTATATCGTTCCCGCAATCAAAACGGTTCGTGTCAGGTTGTGTGCTAGAGTATTTATTAACCTGCCGGCCTACGAATTAGGTCCAATGCTGTCTGTCCCTTGCGGCCCTCACCTTCCAGTCGCTCCACCTGGTCACCCCACTGCGACCCTCCCCGGGAGAGGCTTGTTTTCGATCTAGTTTCCCGGGACCTGGTCGTGGAAGGCCGCCTTGCCTCGAGGTGGTGGTGGCCATCAGGCACATGGCTGACCAGGACCAAGGCCCCCCCCCGTGTTAGTTGTCTTGAAGGTCAGCATCACCCACTTCGAACAGCAAGACACCCCGGAGCCGCCCTTGACCCCTCTTCGTCTGGGCGTCGAGATCGTTGTGCCATGATCCAGATTGTCCCAGCTGAGCCGCCGCACCTGCATGTGTTGAGAGGTGTGGACGACAAGATCGTACGCGGGGTGATGCCACCGCGGTCATCGTAGATATATACCCCAGGCAAAACATTCGATATTTCCCCAGCTTTTATCGTTGAAATGAACGAGCTGGCCACACAGAGTCGCGAGCGTCCTGGGATCTTACCGCTTCCCCAGATATCCGGGGTTCAACGGTCATGACGGCCCCGCAACCACGGATCTACGTACAGCCAAAAAGAAGGCGATTCATCATTGTGAAAGCCACCTCTCCAGCATCAGGGCGGACCCGTCTTGTAGCGTTTTGAAGCGTCCAAACTATGTACGTATATTAATATGTTGACTCCCAGACTCCAGTCCTGTAGCTAGCGCAGGCGCCAAGCTCAGGAACACGGCACGCTCACCGCGGTGGGACGCTGCAACGCCGGGGCATGAAGCGGCGAAGTCATCGTCGTTAAAGGGGACGACTCTTATGAGTGCCACTGCCCGACTCGGGGATTTTGCTCACGCGAGCAGCATAGCGCATTCAAATCATCTAGTGGCCAAGACACCTGTCCGTGCCTCTTGCAAGCTTTGGGAGGCTCATTTGTCGACTGTCAACGCTGCTGCTAATTAGCTCCGCCGCCTCCCTCCAAGCCCGCCCTTCAAGCCTCCCCATCCTGGGGGAGCCGCAGTTTGGACCCACTTCGGAGCCGCAATCTTTGCGGAAGCAGATCACTGATCCGCAGCTAGTCAAAAATCGTCTAGGCCCTGGGAATTGACAATTCGCCGTTTGGACTTTGTCTGGAGCCTCGAGTCGTGAGCCTCGTTTCTCATCTCGAAAACTTATTGACTAGCTGATATAGCACTGCTTACCTCTGGGTAGCAGTCACACGCAGAATCATCAACCATGACCTTTTGAAACCGGCGTTTGTGCTACTTGATGTGCGTTTTGCGTTCCAGGGGTTCTAGCCATCCAACTACCCAGCCTCAAAAGTCCCAGGGTCCCGAGTCTCAAAGGCCAATGCATCACAGCTATGTAGCCTGCCTGCACCGTACCTACAGTAACTTCACGTACGTTCCCGTAACCAGGAACTCGGGGCCTTGGTAACGATCGCCGCCTCTGATCGCTCCGACGCAAAGGAGCGCAGACAAAAACTTAGAGCTTGTCATGATCCCCACAAGTCACATTGTGTGGATGCTCCGTATAGGCACTGGTATGGAGTCTGTCTTCAGGCTTCGCTGATATGAAACTATGCAAGAACTGCGCCAGTCAACGGATCCTCGACTTCCGTCTAAAGCAAGGCATTCCCTATACGCAATGGTAGTGAGCATGTGTGTCGTGTCGTGTTCTTGTCTTCGGCGGCTCCGTTCTGCTTGGTGCTTGTGTGAATGAATTATTAGTGAAGAAAATGGTGTCGCAAAAACGACTACGGTTAAAGAGAAAGTCCGCTGGCTGACCAGGGGGTGTGGTTTAGGGGTGTACCGAGTAAGAAAAAGAAAAAAAGAAAAAGAAAAAAAGAAAAAGAAAGAAAAAAAGGGCGAGTCCGGCGTCCTACGACCCTGGATCTCGTTTCTCCTCACGAGAACGGCCCGGGGAAACTGATAGACATGACTGACTGCCAGCCAAACCCCAACAAGTTCCTCCGCGGTTGCATCCAAAGGCTACATATTGCGCTTTGCTTCTTTCCCGGCCCCGTTCCCGGCGGCATCATCATCAACCCTGGACCATGCTTACAGATGTTGATGCAGTTACTGACACCTCTGCCAGACCTGTGGAAGCAAGATTGATTGATCGCTGTGCGAGTCAATTAATCGAGGGTTGATTCGTGGGCCAATCCCTTGGCTGCAATATTAGTCCAGCATTCTCATCTGTGATGCGCTTGTTTACTTGAAACCTGTTTGAAGAAGCTCGAAAGAACCGGCTCATGCCTGCCAGTTGATTGCTAGAGTCTAGTGAGTTCCACCGCTCAAGTTGCAACCGCAGTAGTTGTCCGCAATGTCGCATAAGCATGCCTTGCTGGCCGCGCAGCCCACAAGCCCGGATCCGATTTCCAATGGCATTCCCCATACATACTCCGATGAACGGAGCCAGAGACGCTGAAAGCATAACATCCAGTCTGCGTGAAACCGCTTGTGAAAAGCGCGCCTCGTGGGTGCTCGCTGATCAACTGACACGAATAGACGTGTTTGCAAACATGACGGGAACTGTCCGAAACAAGAGGTACCGCGACCGCCCATCTGGAGGTTTCGTGGTTGATTTGGGGACGGGCAGCGACTGGTCAAATCACACATCAACTTCGACAGGACGAGAATGCGCCGGAAGGAGTGCAGAAGTAGCGTCGGTCAGAATGTGGCAGGCCCGGTTGAATTTTGGAACGGTTTTCTTCCTGGACATCAAGGTAGGCAATGCTCAAACTGTACTCCGTACGGATAGAAATCTTGGAGAGCCGGTGGAGAGCCGAAGGTGTGCTTTCGGTCAGCTAAAATCGTCCTCCTCATTGGCCGGTACACCAGGCGCTTGTCCGCTTTCAGAAATCTCCATTGATCCGAGATATGCCACCACGTGGGCGTCCGCAAATAAGTGGGTCTTCTGTACCGTCCGATGACGCACTTTGTCAGTTCTTGTTCTCTGTCTCTAGAGATTGCGCAACGAAAACCGAAAACGCGTTGGAGATGTGGAGGGGCCCTTCGGTGTGTGACCGAGCTCGCAAGCCCCTCGGCACGTCGGGATGGACGGACCAGGAAGCCAGAATGTGGAGGGGTTCTTTAGGATTTTGAGGGGAACGTCTGGGGTGAAGGGAACAAGGAATCCGGGGAAGACTGCCAAGCATCTCGCTGAACTGCCGAGTGGCCATGGAGGAAAGAACAAATGGCATGGATAATCTGAATCCCAGCATGTCGTCAATGCCATACTGCCATGATCTCGATCTGACAGCTTTGCCGCTCTTGCAGAGATCCCGAAAAGTCCACCAAGGCTGAGACGGGCTTGTCATTTTCGGTGAACGTACCTGTTCCTCAAGTGCCTCGGCTGCGCTCTCGAGGACACTAGCCTCCATCTCCCTGAGCGTTCCCGCTGCTCGGATACATTCCTCTCTCACAGCTCCGGCCCGGCGCAACGGCTCCAATTCATCATGTGAGATCTCGGAAGGGAGCTGCGTCAGCCGGGTCGACACCACCTCGTGCAGCACGGCAGTCACTCGAAGCCTAAACACCTGGCAGAGGGGGTGGTTCCTGATGAGGGCTTCGAAGTCGTCCGCTCGAGCCGTCACGTCCTCATCTTGCCAGAACAGCTTCAGCTCCCGGTCCCCATCCGCGCCCTGCAGTACCCTGAACTCGAGACCGTCTTCCTCGTTCAGACACATCAGGTAGGCGAACGGGCTGCGCCACATCAAGCTCCCACCTGACCGGGACAGCTTCAGCGTAGGCGGTGCCTTGAAGATGTGGACCTTGGCCTTTCCAAGGGGGTCGTCGGGTAGGGCTTCGAGGGGTAGGGTCATTTCGTCAAGTGCAGACTCGCGGTCGATGAATCCATAGCTAAAGAGCATTTCTGCAGGGGACTTGTCTCCGTACGAAATGGTCACCTCGTCCCCACCTGCCACCTCCACGCCCGGCCGCAGCAGTAGCACAACATCATCCTTGTCGTCCTCATCGTAGTAGGCGTTTGGTCGATGTGAGTGGTTGGCCATGTCTAGGCCAGGAGCCATGGCATCCCTAGCTCGGGGAAGTTCCAGACAGCGGGAACGATACCAAGCATCGACCAAGATCCAATCTTGGATGGTTGCAGCCTCCTTTCCCCAAAGGAGCGGGTTCCAAAACGCCAATTCCGAAGATTTTTCGTGGAGTTGATCAAACTCGCTTGTCAGTACCGAGAGTTTAGCCTCCAGCGCAGCCTGCAACCCGTGTGTTAGGGCCCTTTTGTCCTCTCATGGGGAAATTCTCCGGCCATTATCATATCCGCTGTGAGAGAAGTGCGGCTCCGCAATCAAGAAAGCTGATGATGGGCCCAAGTCTGGGGAAATACTTACCTCCAACGACGTGCCCTGCAGCAGAGCTCGCTCAACTTCCGACCACATTGTCGGTACGGGAACATGGCGAGGCAGGAACTTCAGGTACTCGGTCCACGAGGTTGAAGCGTTTCTCCTGGAACCAGCAGTGCTCCTGGTCGAAATAATGAGGTGTGTCAAAAGGTACAACAAGATATCTCCCCTCGTAGACTTGAGCCAAATCAGTGACTGCCTGCACCACCGCAGCTCCCCAGTCGGACACGAAGAGATTCGGATGCCTTACCTGATGTCCTGCAGCATCGAGTAGTTGGCGAAAGTTCTGATCGACTTTGGCGTACTCTTCGATTGCGGCTGCTGACAGAACTGCGTCGTGGGGAATTCGAAGCAGCTTTGTGGGTTTGTGGTTGGCGTCGTCTTCATGTCCATTCCCGGTTTCATCTCCAAGTGCAGTCTTCGCTCTTTCGCCTTCTTCGTGTCCCTTTGGCCCTTCAACGCCATCCCCACTAGCATTTCCCGTCTGTGTTGGCGTTTCCTTTGTCCATGTCGACGTCGTCCTCAAGTCTCTTGCAGCCACCAGGCCAATCCCCTTGTCATTTGTCTCGTGCAGCTCGGCGTTGGTGAATTCCACATCGTTCAATCGAGCCCAGGCGGGAAAGGCCTCAATTGATAGCGACGGGCTCGATGACATGGCCTAAACGGAGGAAGAAAAGACGCTTCGACTGGACCAGGGCGGCGGAATGCCTTTATAAAAGACGCGCAACTTATCGTTGCACCTGCCTCTCAGTTCCGGGCATTCCTGCGCGCACAAACGGGCAGGTACGTAGAGGAGATTGATGTCCGGCGGGCCCGCTTTGCGGCGGCCCGGCCACGATATTCCGACCCACTTCAGCCTCCTGCCTCCTTGGCTCGGCGCCAAATTTGCGTCAAAGGAGCTTTCCATTCGATGACATCCATCGCCGCCGCAGGGTCTTTGTTGCGTCGCCTTATATTGCCCACAAACCTGGACAGTGGAACAATACCTGCACAATCACATAACCTCGGGCAAGAGAAAGCTACCAAGACGCCCTGGAGACTTGCAAGTGCCTGAAAAGCCGCCAAGGTCCTTGTCCTGCTTGCCGTCGCGTCGCCCCGAAGCGCGCTCGATCCCGTGCCTTGGGACTTTTGAGAGACTCGGCCTTGCGAGGCTCTTGTTTGGTGTTGTCCGGGACTGCCCGTTATTATTGGCAGAGAGCAAGGCACAAAAAAAAAGCGCTGGCCAGCAGCTCCTCTCCTCCGACATGCCTCGCGATCCGCTCATCGGTCTGGTGGGAAAGCCCTCGGCCGGGAAGAGCTCTACGCTCAACAGCTTGACCGACGCCTCTTCCAAAGTTGGTTGGTAGAAGAAAAAGACCCTGGCCCAAAGCTGCCGCAGCTCGGCGCTGATCGCAAAATTCTCCATAGGCAACTTCCCGTATGCTTCTACCCTTGTCCCATGCATGCTACCTACATGTGTCTGTCACTAACGATGATGCCTTGGGGGCGCTCTCCGTGTAAGCCAATGATTCTATTTACTGGAGCTGACCCCTTTGTCCTTCTGTTCTAGGTTCACCACGATTGATCCTCAGCGGGCGATTGGCTATCTCCAGATCGAATGCGCCTGCGCGCGGCACAATCTATCAGATAGATGCAAGCCCAACTACGGCGCCTGCGTTGAGGGCCGGCGCTCGGTGCCCATCGAGCTCCTCGACGTGGCCGGCCTCGTCCCCGGCGCTCACCAAGGCCGCGGCCTGGGGAACAAGTTCCTCGACGACCTACGCCACGCGGACGCGCTAATCCACGTCGTCGACGTGTCGGGCACGGTGGACGCCGAGGGGAAGGAGACCAGAGGCTACGACCCGTCGGTGGACATCGCGTGGCTGCGGAGCGAGGTCGTGGCCTGGGTCCTCGGCAACCTCATGCAGCGGTGGGGCTCGATCCGGCGGAGGCACCAGGCCGTCAAGGCGACGGCGACGGAGACCCTGCAGGCTCAGTTCTCCGGGTACGGCGCGAGCTCGACCATCGTCAACCGCGCGCTGGATCGGTGCGGCATCAAGGAGCCCCTGGAGGAGTGGAGCGACGAGACGGTCGAGCGCGTCGTCAACGCTTTCATCGACGAGAAGTTCCCCACCGTCATCGCGCTCAACAAGATCGACCACCCGGACGCCGACAAGAACATCTCAAAGATCGCCAAGCAGCAGGACCCCAACACCATCGTCCTGTGCTCAGCCGTCTCGGAGATTTTCCTCCGCAAGATGGCCAAGCAGGGCTACATCAAGTACGTCGAGGGCAGCGAGTTCATCGACACGAAGGAGGACCTGATAGAGCAGGGCGACCCCACCGGCGGCGGCCTGAAGGACCTTGACGACAAGAACCGCAACCGCATAGAGAACCTCAAGGACATGGTCCTCTACCGCTTTGGCTCCACCGGCGTCGTCCAGGTGCTGTCAAAGGCCGCCGAGATACTCGGCCTCGTCCCCGTCTTCCCCGTCCGGAACACCACCACCTTCGGCTCCGGCGCCTCCGACTCCAAGTTCGTCTTCCGCGACTGCATCCTCGTCAAGAAGGGCAGCACCGTCGGCGATGTCGCGCGCAAGGTCATGGGCGATGCCCCAATCGCCTTTATCGAGGGTGCTGGGAACATCCGAGTATCAGAGGACGATGTTGTCGGCGTAGGGAAGAACGATGTAAAGTCTTCTTTGTTCCATTTGTTCTCGTCTGCATCTTTGACTAATGTTGACCCAGATTTTATCGTTCAAAGTTGGCAGAGGCTGAGCGCCGTTGCTGCTCAAAGCTTATATATATCTCTCCAGTTCGTTGGACCTGGCTGCCATATCTTTAGTGAGGCGTAGACTCGGGTGTGAAAAAAAGTTCAAGGTGCTATAGATTTCTCTGGTCCGCCATACAGGAGTGCTTGGAGCACGCAATCGTAGATGTGTTGCTGCACATGTCTGCTACATGCCAGCTTGGTCAAAGATGGATGGATTCAATATATAGACATCAGCTGCAGTAGCTGAAGCACTGCTGACACCAAACACCCGACTCTCGACAGTTGACACCATCGCTCTCAAGTATATCAGCCCTGCACATGGTGTCCTTAGGATGACAAGTACACAACCGATCTTTAGTCTTCAACAGGCAGAGGCCATTCTCGTGGCCTCTCCCCCCAGACAAGCTCAACCCCATGCTTGGCTACCAGCCCACGGAGCTGGTCTAGCAGCACACCCTGCACGGTGGTCTGGTATATCCTCCTCAGGTGTGTGACGCGGAGGATGGCCTCGACGACGTTGCAGAACTCGGCCCCCTCGTAGTGCGCCGAGTTGATCTCCAGGGTCTCGAGATTGGGAAAGCTGGCGAGGAAGCCTGGCAGGGGGAGGTCGTGCTCGTTCCTGGGGTAGGAGCGGAACCGGAACTCGAAGACGCCGAGGCACCGGATGGATTCCGTGCCGCGCAGCCAGGCGTGTTCGCCGAGGTGCTCTATGCTCGTCGCCCCCTGCGGCGCCCCGAACGCCTCAAGGGGGAACACGAGGTCCAGGGTGTGGAGCTTGCGGGCCGCGATGGCGTCGCCGAGAACCTCCTGGAGCTTCCAAGGCGGCGTCAGCGCGCGGGTCAGGCGCAGCGAGCGAAGGTCCGAGTACTGGTTTGCCCGGCTGAGCTCGTCGGTCGCGACGGCAGCCGGCTCCTGGTTGAGCAGGTTCGACAGTATCCTCAGGCCAAGCGGGCCCTGGTCGTCGTACTTCCACCGAAAGTCAAAGTCGACATGCTGCAGCGTGCCTCCCCGTCGTATCGACGTCAGCTTCTGTATGGTCTCTGCCGTCTCGGGGTCAGAGTCCGTCGAGCCATTCACCACGACACATCTGAGCCCAGGCCAGCAGTCGTCGATTTCGACACCTTCTGGGATCTCTCCCAAAAGTCGAACGTCACTCAGCCAGAGCTGCTGCATGCGCGGTGTCTTTTCTGCCATGAACCACTATGTGAGTTAGCCATGGTGTATTGGTACAGGGTCGGAAACGCTCACTATAGCCAATCGGACAGGGTTGGGTCTGGTTTGCTCCTCTAGCCGCAGGTACTGTAGATTCGGCAGCCTAGGGAACCAGAGCCCCGCAGTCCACCCGGTCTGAGGCAGGCCTCCGATGCGTAGATCCTGCAGGCTCTCGGAAGCGTGGAGCAGCAGTGGCTCCAAGATGTGAGGCTTTGCCACGAGAACCTCGTCGAGAACGATTCGGCTGAGATTCTTGAGGATTCCCTTCGCATCGGGAATTGCGAGGTCCTCTTCGATGCTTCCTCGCAGGATGAGCGTCTCCAGATTCTTGGACCCCTGAAGGAGCACGAGAAGCTTCTGCTGTGTCAAGCGGAAACGCAACACACTATCGATGGCGATGTGCCGGACGTCGTTTCCAGAGTACGAGATGAGCTTCCTCAGCGATGCTATGCTGGGCGCGTAGCGGTGAGGGAACCGCGTTGTGAACAACAACGCTCGCCACAGCCGCTCGTTACCCCGGCTGGTGAGGTATCGCCGCCAGTCCTTCGAGACACGAAGGCATCGCACAAGCGTGGAGAAGTCAAGGTATTGGAAGATGCGCTGGACGACCTCCTGGGGATTCTTTAGGGGATCCTGGCGATAGAACCGAAGATGGAGCGGCTGTCTTGCCGAGTACAGTTTCTGCCACCCTCCCTGGTTAGCAACGGCGAGTTTACAGCGACGACGGCTAGGTATAGACTGACCTGGAACTTTGGTGATTCCGCTAGTTGATTCTTGGTCCCGACTTGGATACCAGCACTGTAGACATTCCATGCGAATTCGTATTTCTTCTGAAGACGTGCAATTTTGCCCAGCCGCAGATATCCCTAGACATGTCAACGTCACGGTCGACACGGCAGGGGGGGGCGGGG